>QRDG01000308.1:2352480-2444224 GCA_012064385.1 Puccinellia tenuiflora | reverse complement strand
CAGCTCGTCAGGAAACTCACACTCCTCTTCCATCAAAATGGCTGTGGTTATTCGTTTTGTTAATAAAAAATGGTTTCACTTGAGAGTGTTTTCTTGATATTGTTCATGTTGTGGATACATCTTCAGCTAATTTAAAACATGAACTATCTTCTCTTTTGGTTCAACATCAGTTAGATGTTAACAAAATTCATGGTGCTAGTAAGATGCGTGGTGAGTGGAATGGTCTATAAGCGTTCATGGAAGAGTGTCCTTATGTCTATTATGTTCATTGTTTTGCTCATCAATTACAGCTACCTCTTGTTTCCGCATCTAAAGAGGTAGCTGATGTGCACCACTTTTTTGATCATCTTGCTCTTGTTGTCACTGCGGTTGTATCTTCTAGTAAAGAAATGATGAGTTGCATACTAATCAAATTGCTGAAATGGAGCATCTCATTGAGCTCGAAACTGCAAGTGGGGCTAATCAAGTTGGAACTTTACATCGGCCTTGTGACACTAGGTGGAGTTCTCACTATACATTTGTTTGCAGCCTTTTGAAGACATAGAAACCTACATTTTGGTACTTAAAAGCATTGCTACTTCTAAAGGTTCAGGTACGTCAACTTCAGCAAGAGCAAGGACTAATGGGGCTACTAAGTTGATGATGTATTTTGAATTCATATTTATTTTACATGTCATGAAAGAACTTATGAGAATCATAGATATGTTATGCAAAAAGTTGCAACAAAAGTCTAAGATATTGTGAGTGTCATGGATGACGTGAAGACTACAAAACTACTGATTTAGGAGCTAAGAGATAATGGTTGGAGCAAGCTTAAAGCTGATGTGCTTTCGTTTTGTGTGAAACATGGAGTTAAAACACCAAACTTTGGTGCGTTACATGTAGGTTTCATTAATTCTCGTGCAGAGGATGAGATATAGTTGAGCAACATTATCGGCTTGATATTTTCATGGTTGTTGCGGATCAACAAGCACAAGAGTAGAATTGCGGATTTAACAAACAAGTAGTATAGCTTCTCATTTTGTGCACTTCCTTGGACCCCCAAAACTCCATTTAGTTCATTTGACAATAATAATGTGTGTTCTCTAGCTTCAAAATTCTATTCCGCTGATTTTGACGAACAAGAAAGGAGAATCAATTACGGCATTATGAGCATGACATACTTACAAATCCGAAGTTTTAGAATTTGAAAATTGAATCAGATCTTTGTCAACAACTTGCAGCAATCGGAAAAAATATGATTATCACTTGATCCATAGGTATACAGTTCTTTGCTGCTATACTAGTTGATTTAATTATTACTAGAAGTACTAACCATTTTTAATGAATAGATTGGTCCCCCTTGTTGTTACTTTACCGGTCTCAACCGCAACCACGGATCACACATTTTCTCCAATGAAACTTGTGAAAACAAGGCTTCGAAATAAAATGGAAGACGGATTCCTAAGAAATTTCTTGGTAATATACATTTAAAAGGACATTGCTGTTGGAATATCGACAGATACAATTATAGATGAGTTTGATGAAGCACCACGCCGAGTGGACTTTAATTGAAAGTGTTAGTTGCTCTATCTCCCGTTTTCTATACTTTTCTTTTTGAGTAATATGCAATTATACATCCTTTTTTCTAGACAATTATTCTATGAATGGTGGTATAATCAATAAAAATATATTCCGTTATCATTTCTTTCCACTATTTGCATGTTTTTTGGCATTGAGAGTTTTCTTGTTTGATCGGTCCGCATCAAACAATTTTCCTGCCTCCATCCCTGGTTCAGGAGACTCACACTCCTCTTCCATCAATAATCGTGCTTCAAAACACTTGTTGGAAGGTTTGGCCGACGTCCATCAATTGTAGGCCAGTCCTGGGAACTCGCCACCACAACCAGACCCGCCTACCGCGGCGGCTGCCCTAGGGGTTCAAAATTTGAATTGCCCCGCCGCGGTGAGTGTACATACAATTGTACATATCCACAAAGGTACACCATGTATAATGCCTAATTGAGTCCTGAACCAATTGGATTATAGGATATTATTAGCTTAATTGACCGCAGCTCACCGTTGCAATTGAATGTATGTATAAGAAAGGAATCATGAATTCTGACTTTTCCACGCATCTGGACATTTTTTTTTGCATATAACATGCACCTCATGAGCTTTCCTGGACATGAGAAAGTATGATTAATCTCCATGGACATGTGTAATATGTACCGCTTACTGGTTAATTACCTCGAACAGTTAGTATACACAAGTAATCACAAGTATGGGTGGTCAATTGAGAGCCCACTTGAATATGATAAATTCCTTTACCTTCAACTCTTCTCATTGTTCTAAGGGGAGAAGTTATAGAAGATAGTCATGATAGAACTAATGGTATAAGGTTTATGAATGCAAAAGAGACTTTCAAGACTGAAAAAAATAGTTCGCATTTTATGTGCAAAAGGTTTCAGATACAGCTATTACGTTAGATATTAGGAACCAATGTGTTGAAAAAGGTTCAGATACAACTAATTTGGTTGGATGCCTAATATGTTTCTCAAATCAGTTTGTATTTCTCCACATAGTTCACATGCTCTAGTGAAATAAAATATATCTCAGTATTGAACACTAGGAAAATTGTGCAAAATATCTATATGTTTGTATAATATTCTCACTTTCTGATATCAAGTTATTCCCAAATATCATGAACATTGACTCATGTTTGGGCCACTTATCAGAGAAAATTCCTTATTTGCCACTCCCTTAAAATAAGGTTCCTTATTTGACACTGGACAAAATTTTCTTCCCTATTTGACATCAATTCTAAAATTCTTTCCCTATATGACACTCTAGTGTATTTTGCACACCAACGGTGTTAATGAGAGGCATGAAAAGACATTTCTACCCCTCATGCATAATTTAACAAAAAACTATAGAAGACGATAGCTGCAATATTTAGTCCTCTGTCTTTTTCGAAAAAAATAAAATTTGGACAAAACCTCCCCTGTTTTTTTATGCCCTATCTCACATGATTCATATATATATATATAGGGACGCGCTATTTGACTCCCAGGGAGTAGAATAGTTATTCTACACCCACCCTCTATCTTCACAACCGCATATGATTTTTATGTCACATAAATTTTGCCTTATGTATTGAGTCAAGGAGAACGTAAGAAAAAATATAAATGACAAAAAAAAATATTTACGTGACGTTGCAAAAATACGACAAAAATACACTTATTTATGTTGTTTTTATGACTTTTACGTCATTTTAACTCATTTTTTATGTCGATTTTTCTATTATGGGTCAACATGACGTAAATATTTACGTATGTAACATAATTTATTGATGTAACAACGTAAAAAAATTGTGGGTGCAAAATAAGTTATTCTGCACCCTGGGTGTCAAATAGGGTTTCTATATATATATATATATATATATATATATATATATATATATATATATATATATATATATATATATATATATATATATATATATACAAAATGCATCAGAACATGTACAATTACTATAAACATCCATGTTCTCACATCCATGTTCACATTCACCACATATATACATTAGTACTAGTTGACAGCACAAAACAACCTCCAAAATAACCATGACATTTACAAAAAACACATGAGAATCACATGCTGAGCCTTCTTTTGCTTCTTGTACTCTTGCCGGACTCGCAGGATTAACTTTTTTGCTTCTTGTGCCTATTGTTGGGCTGTCAAGTAGTATCATAGGAATATTTTCAGCGCCCTCTTTCCTTTTATTCTTGCCCCTTACCTTCATAGGAACAGCAATAGTTGGCCCTGGTTGATTTGAGCCAGTTCTTGATTTGCATTTATACATGTAGGACAACAATAGTTTTCAGCAATTGAAAACAAAAACTATACATAACACGTGCACTAAAAACAGATGTGGCTCCTCCGTGCTTGGGTCACCGCCCGTCGATGTGGCCCTCCTTCGCCTTCGCTGCCCTCGCCGCCTTCGCCACCCTCCTACATGCTTGGGTCGCCGCCCGTTGATGTGGCTCCTCCATCCGCAGGCGCAGCTGGGCCTCTACCCGCAGCGCCATGAGGACCTCCGCCGCCGCTACAATCTCCGCTGCCGCCGCTAGGGTTCAGGTCGGGTGGGACTGGGGACGAGCATGGAGGTGAGGAACGGAGGACTGGGGGTCGGGGACGGTATCTTTCCTTCGTTTTTGTTAGATCCTTTTCTTCGTTGACTGGTTCGTGTACATAGCGATAGTAGGGGTATTTTGGTCTGTCCAACAACAAATTAACGGAACAGTGTAATGGAATTCACGGCAGTGGCACACAAGGAAACAAATTAAAATTAGATGTCAAATAGGGAAGAAAATTTTGTCAAGTGTCAAATAAGGAACCTCGTTTTAAGGGAGTGGCAAATAAGGAATTTTCTCTTGTCTAATCATTTTGTATTTCTCTGTAGAATACAAGACCAATACAATACTTGTCAGTACTCTGAACTCCAGCAACAAAATTGATATGGTGGAATCTTCCTAGTTATATATCACGAAAGATATTTACATGTATCAACCTGATGGTTTCATTGAAAAGGAAAATCAGGGAAAAGTTTGTAGGCTTATGGTCTGAAACATGCTTCACGGTAGTGGAATATATTGCTTGAAAATGCTATGACATCATATGGATTTTCCATGGTCGAAGGTGATCATTGCATTTATTTTAAGATTATAGGAGGAAATTATACTTTTCTATCACTTTACATAGATGACATACTTATTGCTTCTAACAATAAGGAAATGCCAGGTCAAGTTAAGTCCTGGCTATCTTCTATATTTGACATGAAAGACATGGGCAACGCCTCATATGTTTTAGGGGTGGAAATACAAGAGATCGGAGGAAGGGAATTCTTGGATCATCTCAACAATCTTATTTAAAAGTTGTACTCAAGTGATTCTCTATGAAAAATTGCAAACCTTCTTATACACCATAACCGCATGAATTAAACTCGGCAAGTGGAAAGGCAAAAAAATGGAAAATATTCCTTATGCCTCTGTTTGGGGTCTCTAATGTATGGGATGTTTTTACTGATGGTGTAGGTAACTACCGTTAGGAAACTACAAATGGAAGGTATGATGTACCACAACAGCAAATTTCCCCTAGTGAAGAACCAAGATTTATCCAACCTGTAAAAATACAATACTTAACAAAATTTGATGAAAGACCTACACACAACACACAAAACACCTTGTCCCCGACGTTTTAGGAATGTTGGCAAGCTTCCCGTCTCACCAAAAACAATTCATTAAACATATAGTGTGCAAAATATAATAAAACACAAATAGTAGCAAATGGACCAGCGAAAAACTAGTTTGTACTTAATGTAAAAGAATGGACCAGGGGCCATAGTTTCACTAGTGGTATCTCTCCTTAAATAATAAAACACTGTTAGGTAAACAAATTGTAGAGATGAGCAACTGACAGAATTAGATTTAATTAATTTTGATACTAAGAATGTTCACGACACTATTCATATAAGTGTTACGCCAAATTAAACAGATCACACTCCGGTACCACATCCATTACAAATACTCACCCTTGAGACCACTATCCAGCATGCATCCTTCAGTAGCCCAAAGAAAGTGATGTTGAACCCATTATCAAACACTAACTCCCACTTGAAGATTTATATATATATATATATACTTGGCCGGAGTAAACATATAAATCACAAAGAACGTAAATAAATCATTAACATGATAACAAGAGCATCATATAAATAACATGCACAATCTAATCATAATATCACAATTCATCATATCCTTGCAAACACAACAGTTATAGAAATTATATCATATGAATCTCGATCATGTTAGGCATCTCACGAGACCTTTGTATTGAAAAACATGGAGGCGAGATAACCATCTAGCTACTTTTATGACGAATGATCCCGAAACAAATTCTCATCGTTGACCACGAGATGTTCCAGCATCGCATAGGTCGACCAACCATCAGGCACTCCAATTTTGCTTTCGTCCAATAGAATATCTATCACCCGTAGTCCTCCGTCTCTGGTGTTTTTATTTCATAGGTATATTATAGGCGTCGGGCGCGTCAAGAGGTGGTGTCTAGGGAGGACACACGGCCAGGGGTCATGGCCTGTCTCCTCGGTTTGTCTTGTAAAGTTATGCCCTCATGGGCAGTGGCACCCTAACCGATCCCCTTCATAAGGAAGCAAGATTTGTTAAAAAAGGTTTCACTAGCTAGCTGCAAGCACAGCACCCTCGACCAAGTTCATCAAGCAGCACCTCCTGGAGCTGGCGCTCTCTATCTGTCTCTACCATGCTGTCTGCCGCTGTTTTTGTTAATTCTGTTTCATCCCATGCGTACATGGACCATAGGTGTTGTTTTCGTTGTTGGAAGGTTCATGCTCCTATGTTCCAAGATTGTGGTGTCTGCAGCAATTAGTTAACTGGCCGACTTCCAGCTCATCCATAGTATCTCATTCCCCCAATTATGTAGTAATAATGAGACCAGTAATTTCATTTCAGGTTTGGTCTATGTAATGCATACTTTTTCATCTTCTTTGCGTTAACACATTTTCATCACATTTGTATATACTACTGATATGTAGTTGTTTACACATATTACTTTGATTTGAAGGGCAAGTCACTTTCAATAATTATTCAAATTTTTATCTATGCAGGTCAAAATGGTTTATACATCTCAAATAGTCAAACCCCAAATTATTCATCAATAATTATTCAATTTTTTTTATCTATGCAGGTCAAAATGGTTTATACATCTCAAATAGTCAAACCCCAAATTATTCATGATATACATAGAAATTTGTATGGTTCTGGAAAGCTAGGTTTTTTTTTTCGAAATGGATTCTGGAAAGCTAGGTATAAAATATGAGGAAATGAACAGCTCTTGCATACATTGTATACTTGAGCCTGACAAAGGTAACGCATGTTAAGCTCTATATTTATTTTTTCTACTAAAACTATTTGATGCCAGAGAGATTCCTGTAGCTTCTCATGAACTCTTTTTTTTATGTCCTCGCAGTTTCTCCCTTATGTATCATATTTTGAGGATAATATTTGTTCTAGCAATACCCATATGGAAGCATGGCAAAAACACCTGTGTTAGATGCAAAATTTTAGAAGTACTATTTGTACTTATAACATAGATTGTTTACATCTTTTTACATGTCCGATGCAAGGATACCAGCTGGGTACTATGGTACAATTTTGTTTACTGATTGTGCACAAGAATTTACATTTATATATGAAAGTCATTTGATCATTTAATTAATATACTAAGTTATTTCAGAATAAATTTAATAAAGCCTTTGATTCGTTTCTCACTGAATGTGTGGTGAAATTATCATTATATGAATATATAACACGTCTATTGTTTAACTTAGTATATTTATATGCATTTGCATCACAATCTTATCCAATAAGGTTCCGCAGCAATGCGCGCGGGGAACTATCTAGTTATATATAGTTTTCAGTAGCAATTAAATATAGTCTTGCCGTTTCTATCATGTTGTTTTGAACTAAGTAGTTTAAATCATGTCGCTGAAATATGTTGTATGTGGTGTTTGAACTTGTATGAAACATATGGTGGCGACAACATCAACATAGGGTTGTGACACCGAGGACGACGACACGGGGCTGCGGCAACGATGATGACATCGACACGGGGCTGCGGCAACGATGGCGACATCGACACGGCCGGGGCTGCGGCAGCGATGGCGGCATCGACACGAGGCAGCTGCAGCGGCAATGTCGACATCAACACGAGACAGATCATTTTGTAAAATTCTGTAGCATATATTGATTGATGTAACTATGTATTTTGAACTATTGCATAATGAACTGCATAAATCTATAGGATAAATAGATCAATTAATATGGTTTTTATTTTTTAATTCCGAATTACTCACTAGTGGCGCACCATCCAAATGGCTCGCCACTAGTATCAATATTTTTTTAATTCCCAAAATTCTACTGCTGGCGCACAAAAGCATGTGTTCGCCGGTGGTATCCTTCTTACTAGTGGCGCACGTAACATGTTGTTCGCCAGCGGTAAGCTGTTACCACTGGCGATAGTACCGCTGGCGAACCACACGTTCGCGAGTGATAGCATATTTAGGTTCGCCAGCGGTAGGCGTTTTCCTACTAGTGAGAAAAGTGCTTTCACCACCATGCATGATGCTCACTGTTTATTGTCAAGTGGTTATTGTTTTGATGATAGTGGGGCTTACAACTTGCTAAGGGTGCATATATTACGATAATGTTAGCAACTCAGCATTGGTAGAATAGTAGTCTATGTTATGCTTAATTACATAGCCATAGTCAGTTTCTGGGACATCAGGGCCGGAAAATCTCCACACATTCAACAAAGGATTTCTTGGGATCACCTATTTACCTGGCAAATAACATTACTTTCTCTCTTACTCTATGTGTGAATTAACTCTGCTCATGTCATTAGACATCCATGAGTACTGACTTATTTTAGTTTTCTAGTTTGACCAGTTGTTGTTGCTAAAGGCTGAGCCGGAGATTCAAACTCTCCAAACTCTGGATGTAATCAAATCCAATATGAAAAAGGGTTTTTTATTTTCCTGCCCCACTGATAACCCCCAAGAGCAGGGGATCACTGTAGCACCTCTCAATGTGGAAATAGGGTATCGATCCGCAGGAGTAAGAAGGAAAAGTTATCTATTTCTTACAACTAAAGTGTCACAAGTTTTATTTGATTATGCACAAGACAAGTTTAAATAACAAGATGGTTGATTTAATGGATAAAGTTTAACGTAACAAAACAACAATGTGAAAGTGTCCCAATCCTCTTTAATGCAAGAGGACAAGACAAGGGAACAAGAGTGTGAAAGTGTCCCAGTCCTCTTTAATGCAAGAGGACAAGACAAAGGTGTAAACGGTGATTTGGCAATAAGGCCTAGGGATCATACTTTCACTAGTGGACACTCTCAACAATAATAATATAATTGAATACATAGATATTTCCTTCTCATTATACTACTCTGAATTAATTTCTGGTTGGATAAAGAACACCAATCCACTGTGTAGGGCTATAAAAGCACACCTTAAAGTCGCATTCCACATCTAGGGAACCCTACACTGCCAACTTGAGTTCCCTAAATAGTACTAGACAAACATCACAATTTCATAGAGACATCTATCACAAATAATAACTCATGATAAGTATTCATGTAATCTTTAGCCTAAGAGCCACACACGATGCACACACTGTCAACTTCACACCATGGGACAAAGGTGACTTCGACAATCATATCAATAAAACCACTTGAGTAGCATAATTCATAAGATAAAGAAGAGTACCATCTATGGATTCAACTAGATTACAAAGCTCATGATCACATAAAGATCACACCATGGGAGAGAGAGATAAACCACATAGCTACCGGCATGAGCCTTCATCCCCGAGGGAGACTACTCACACATGGTCATGGTGAGCACACTTGATGCAGAGGTTGATGAAGAGGTGCAGCCCCCGGAGACGAGACAACGGCCCGCAGCAGCCACGGCGCGGCGGCGGCGGCAAGGCGTGGCGGCGGCTGCCCACGGAGGCGGCGGCGGCGGCCCTTGACCCCCCTTCTTCTTCCTTGGTGATGGTGCAGCAATGGAGGAGCTCCTCCCCCTCCTTGGCGGCTGCCAAGAGGAGGAAAATTCGTGGCTTTTTGGTGTCCCCTCCAAAACTAGGGTTTCCTCTCTTTATATAGGTGGAGACAATGCTTTCCGGCCCTCCGATGGATGGCCCCTTGATCCAATGGCTCTTGGGCACCTCTAGAACCTTCCTAGGGACCCCTCATATCCTTAATGAGGTACCAAAGTCGTGGCTTGGTCGAATCCTCCAAATTTGGTAAGAGTTGGAGTCAATCACGTCACCAACTTTCGGAATCCCGTAATCAGATATTTGGCCTTCAGTAAAACGAGGATTCCCGGAGCTACGGAACTCCGATTGGGCTGTTCTTGAGCTTAAATGAAAGCTATGGAAATTTCCCACAACTTTGTCCGTTGTGAGATCTTCATTTGACGTCGTCTTCAGGTCTCAAACTGACGATCTCTGAAATCTGTTGGAAGAGACAGATCTCAGGAAAGTCCCAATTCGACTCCAATATGGTTTCCTATTGTATTTTTTTGATAATTTCTACACAATAAATAGGAAAACAAGAAGATTGTGCACTTTGGCAACTATTAGTAGGTTAGTCCAATAAATGCCATAATATGATATAAAGTGTATATAAAACATGTGCCAATTGATATAAAACATGTATGGAACATCAAAAATTATAGATACGTTTGAGACGTATCACCCACTTTCCTTAGTTCTCCCCGTTCTAGGCCCGCTTTCTTAGCTAGCCTCGCCTTTGCCCCACTTCGCTCTTTCGAGACTCAAAGACGGCCGAACGGTGCGTTTCTGTCTGGTCAACCTCGTTTGACCGGTAGTGCGGCTCTCGGCTGCTGAGTCACACTTTGTGGGACCCACGCTGCGCACAAAGGGGGAACCCTGGCCGTGGTTTTCCTCGCCCGCCGCCTCCAAATAAAAGAGGGCCTACCCTAGAATCGAAGAAGAGGACCCATTTCTTTCTCTCTTCTCCCTCAAAAATGTGGTCGAGATCGCCCAGCCCGGAGAGCCCGTACTCGCTGCCGTCTGACTCGGAGGTGCTCTCGTCTTATACGATTTACGCCTACAACGAGGAGGAGCTGGCGGAGCACAAGGCGGCGGGGCGGGCGGCGGGACGGGAGTCGAAGAAAGACAGCCACTACGAAGTGGTGCGTGGAGATCTTCCGCCGCAGTACAATTTTTTTCAAACAATCCAGATTTTTTAAATAATACAATTTTTTTATTCATTTCGATAAATAATACGCGTTTGTGAAGAATTACAAAAATAATACACCCTCGGCTTGGAGGAGGCCGAGCAGGTCTTATCGGCTTTGAGGAGGCCGAGCAGGTCTTATCGGCTTCGACGAAGCCGACGAGCTTGTCGGCCTGCCAACCTGCCGGGGCTGGTGACCTGGTCGGCTTGGAGGACGCCGAGCAGGCATATCGGCCTGGACGAAGCCGATTAGAGCTTTTCGGCTACGGCCACGCCGAGTGCTGCATGCATTTACCCGCCAGCCTCTATTTCTTTGTATACTTGTATCTTTATTTCTTTTGTATCTCCATTTCAGTTTTAGATGGTAAATAAAACTTATGAAATATATGTTGTCTCGCCATATATTTGCCGTCACCGATGCTCCCGCCTTAATTCTCCCGCCATTTTCTCCCGCCTTAATTCTCCCGCCATTTTCTCCCGCCCTTCATCGTTCCCGCCACTTTCTCCCGCCATTCTCGTTCCCGCAATTTTCTCCCGCCCTTTCTCTTCCCGCCATTTTTTCTATTCCCGTGCTATAAAAGCCGTTGCTCAGTCAGGTGGATAAGTAGTCTAGCGAATTCACTCATCGATGTCGGGTTTTCCTCCTTACTGTAGCTTTCTTCCCCACGAGTCTGAGCACCTTGTGAAGTGTGCTGCCGAGTTTAGGGTAGACAATAAATTAGTTCCTTGGGAGGAACTCATTAGTAGTGATAGTTTCCTCACTGAGATAGACGCGACATTATGGAGCAAGCATTATTGGGCTCATAGGACTCCACAGGAAATACGACAGGAACTTCTTAGGATGCATAAAAGGTAGAAGAAGGTGTCGCAAAGAAGTAGGGACGAGAAGTTCATCAATTGGTTAGCAGATCATCCGATTTCAGCGGCGGAGGAGAGTGAGGACGATGATGACATCTTCATGCCTAGCATCACCGCCAAGAGAGCGGCAGCGTCGAAGGGCAAGAGAGCAGCAGCGTCGAAGGGCAAGAGAGCGGCATCGTCGAAGGGCAACAGTGGCCCATCGACGGAGGCGGGAGGATGCTTGGACGGGAGATCAGTTCTAGCTGTTAAGTTAAGATTGTTTTAATGAAAAAGTTGTAATCTCGCCGTTTCTTAATAAATGTCCGAAGCATTTCTGATCATACATAGATAGGAATATGTCTCATACAAATATAGTGTCTCGTACATAGATAGGATTATGTCTCATACAAATATAGTGTCTCATACATAGATAGGAATAGTCTCACACAAATATGATGTCTCATACATAGCTAGATAGTAATATCTCTAGCGATAGAGATAGGTCTCGCTACCTCCGTCTGCCACGACGTGCCCGTGGATCTTCGGTGTCGGCCATCCGTACCTATTGACTGCCCGAGGTTGACGAAGAGGGGTACCGTCCTCGTTAAACTGCTGCTACTGCGTGGGCTGCGTGGGCTGCGGTGGGGTGTGACCTGTGTTTGTTGTGCGCTGTAAAGTGAAGGGGTCGGATACAGGTTCAACCAAGTGTTGATGTCGTCCATCTGGTTTCCGCCTTCATGATCACTCGCCCACGCGAATCCGGACATAGACGACGGTTCCCCAGACATGAATGCACCTGTAGAAGGACTAATTTAAGTATTCACTTTGTTTTTATGGGCAAATAGTATACATGTATGTACATACCATGTGGCTGTGGTTGTGGCCTAAATTGGAAGCTCGACGTAGGGTTGTGTTGCGTCTGCTGCCACGCCGAACCGCCAGGCTGGTCAGGAGGAGGAGGTGCGGGCGTCCTCTGCGGTGATAGGCGAGGTCGCGTGTGGTGCTGCTGCTCGGGCTGCTGCTGCGTCGACGGACGTGGGGGCCGCTGTGCACCGTGCTGGTGAGCAATGTCCGAAGTGCGAGTGCACGTGATAGTCTCGTAGATATGCCGTAACTTTCCCTCCATACGCCTCAGCCAGGACACATGGCGGTCTCGCTGTAGTAGAGGCCCCGTAGAAAGAGAATGCCCGTACTCAATGAACTCGTTGTGAAGCTCCAGTGTCAATTCTGCCTGAAATTGTCACGTACAGTATTAAGGACATGTACCTGAAATTATATAAGAAAGATTTGATAATTGACGTATGATTTACCGCATGCTGTCTGGAGCCTGAAACAGACTGGCTCGGGTACATATCCCAAGTAGATGGTGCTGGGATCTCATCCGGATGAGGATGATTGATGATGCGTAGTCGTGTCGCGGATATGTACCGCCGTAAATACTCGTTAAATAGAGAGAGATCAAACACGCCATCCTCTTCCCAGACCCGCGTATCTGCAGTCTCCCACTCTGTAACGAACGTCTGAAGCCTCGTGAGCCACTGTTGAGCCGTCCTGTTAGTACCCTTCCTAGACAATCTAAAAAATAAGGTGTGTGTTAGACAATTAATTAATCAAACAGTTCGAACTCATAATCATATATGCATAACTGTAGTTTAAAATACCTATGGACGAGGGCTGGCACAGGATGTTCCGTAGGCGGGGGAACGACCTCCTGGCGAAGACCAAATTGTCTCATGAGGAAAGACTTGCTGTGCACATGGGTAGCTACGCACCCCCCGGCTACCGTCGGATCAATGTTTAGATTTGAATCGATATTTGTACATTACTGTAGCAAGTTTGACTGTGTTATGTTGGTACTGATTCATTCTCTAGACATTGTTTGTCCCTTTCTCACTAATCATCTGTCTCGTCGCCAACCGGTCTCCCCACCACCGCACCTGCATGCTCTGCGCTCGCCGTCCTGGTCCTTCCCAACCCCGGCACCGTCCCTATCCTCCTCGAGCTCGAACCCCAACGATAGTCAACCATCCCCACCGCGAGATTCAGTTTCAACCAGAGCTAGAGGGCACAGCGGGGGAGCACGGCTCGACCTCCCGAGCCGACCTACAGCGCAGAGGAGGAGCTAGACGCCCAGCCATCGGTTGCGGACCCCCAGCAGGCTCCATCGCGGTCGTCGCAAATCCGTCGCCGCCATCCACTGCCACTGGCCGATAGGGCGGAGTGGCTTCCATTGCCGTGTCGCTAGCTTCCTCTCTGTTTCCGGGGTCACCTACGGCGCGGAGGAGCTGCCAGCCGCGATGGTGGAGCAATGCCGCGGGGTGGCGCGCATCCCGACCGATGCGTCCGTGCTGGATTGGGAGGAATCATGGGAGGTGGGAGAAATCGTGGGAGGTGGTTCATGGATTCCTGTTTCCTGGCCAGCCGAAGCGACTGGAGAAGATAATGAGGAGAGAGAAGGTTCACGGGAAGCTACAGCTGCTACACTAACAAAGCATGCACCGCAGGTTTGAGGGCAGCGGGGGTGTAACCAGCTTTGACCAGATGGATACGTGTCAACCATAGAGAGGGTGTGTAGCTACCCATGTGCATAGTAAATTGCCTCTCATTGTCTCATTACCCTCTGTTGGGCCATTTCCTCAACGGAGACATCGAATATGATCTTCGATTTTGTCATCCAGTACGCGCGATCTCTGGTGCAAAGAAGAGAGATACCGCCTGGGTACTTAGCGTCTATAGCATCCTGCGTGTATGGCTGCCAGATGACCTGATCGTTGTGCAACACGTCGAACTGCTCGTTGAATGCCGTATAGCAATTTCTCACCTGATCTTGCGCAAAGCGTCTCTGTGGAAAAAAGAACGAGTTAGTTTACGTACATATTATTCCAATGCGTACAGTTAGTGCAAATAACATATGTAACATACCTTGCGACGTGTCCAAAGGGTGTCGAAAGTAGGCATGTCAATGCGATCTGCATCAAACATCTCGCCCAACGGGTAAGCCTGCTCAGCCAGTATGTCTGGTCGTCCAATCGGGAACCTCTCCCACGACCACAATTGCAATAATAAAGGGCATCCAAGCTGACCTAGACGTTACGAGTTGGCAACCGTTGCACATACCTCGGTACGTAGCTGCTAAGACCGCAGAACCCCAACTCCTCTGTCTGATCTGGGCCGGGTGTGTGGCGTTGGCGATCTCTACTGCAATAGGGATGTATCGCGCACTAATAGTGGTCACATGGTTCTCCGTGAACATCACCTTTCCGAGAAGCCACAGGACGTACGCCTCCAGACTCTGAGTGATCTGTGGCCCTGTCAGCGGGACGTTCGGAAAACCTGGAAAATTCTGGATCTACATTCATAAATTAAGAAGTGTTAGTAAAATGATGCCTGAAATTTACTAACCTGAAAATACGAGATATGGCTACTAACCTGAAAATCGAGCAGCCAATCAAGCTTAGGTCTGTGATCCTCTGAGGCAAAAGGCGCAGCAGTATGGTTAATACCCTGAAAACGAAGCATCATATCGGCCTCCCAATTTTGTGGTGCCTCCAATGGTCCTATGGGACGACCCGCTAACGGGAGACCGAGCAAGTACGACACATCCTGCAGAGTAGGCGCCATCTCTCCCCACCGAAAGTGAAACGTGTGTGTCTCGGGTCTCCATCTGTCCACTAAGCAGGTGAGCAAAGAGTGGTCCATGGTCACACGAGAAGACCTTTCGGTTGCCTCTACTAGACGCATGAAAGGTAACAGTCCAGCCCACTTAAGTCTGCACATTTAGAAAACATTAGCGATATTTTTTTCCTCTATCACACATTAAATTACACATGAGATGGAGAACTAAATAA
The DNA here is from genome assembly GCA_012064385.1 of Puccinellia tenuiflora. NCBI lineage: Eukaryota > Viridiplantae > Streptophyta > Magnoliopsida > Poales > Poaceae > Puccinellia > Puccinellia tenuiflora. The sequence goes on along the minus strand of QRDG01000308.1, from coordinate 2,428,687 downwards.
ATAAACACATACCTATCAACCCAATAAGGGTGTATCATCCAGTTTTTCTTTGGAGTGCGAGTAACCAGGGTCTGATACGTCTCAAACGTATCTATAATTTTTGAGTGATCCATGATAGTTTTGTGATATTGTCACATGTTTTTACCGTCATTTATATCATTTTTATGCATTTTATCGGACTAACCTATTGACAAGATGCCAAGTGCCAGTTTCATGTTATTGATGTTTTTGTATTTCAGAAAAGTCACAACAGGAAATATCGTCGGATTGCCCTCAAAATTTACGGAGATTTTTTATGCAACGGAATACACACGTGGACCAAAGGGCAACCTGGGGGGCCACCCAGGGGCCAGGGGCGGGTAGAAGCCGCCCCCCCCCTTGACCCATGGGTGGGGCCCGCCCCTGCCCTCTGGGCATCGTCTCCGCACCCTCCGACGCCTATAAAATCCCTTTTGACATAAAACCAAGAGGGCTGCCATTATTTTCCAGAAACTCGACCCCGACGCGCCGTCACCGAAAACCCTAGTTCGGGGTCCAATCTGAGATCGATCCCGGAGGGCTCTTCATCGCCATGCCTTCCTCCGGGATGATTTGTGAGTAGTCTCACCTTGGACTACGGGTCCATGGCAGTAGCTAGTTGGTAGTCTCTCTCTTTGCTTCATGTCTTATGATCTTGTGAGCTGCCTAACATGATCAAGATCGATTATTGTAATGTTATGTGATGTGTTTGCTGGGATCCGATGGATTATGAAATTATGTTCAGATTGTGCATGATTCTTATATGAGTAATTTATGTTCTTGCATGCTCTCCGATGTGCGTAGTTACTTTGGCCAAGAGAGGGTATTTATGCTAGATAGTGGGTTCATGCCCCCTTTTGTTCCTGGGCACGAGTGACAGAAACGTCTAAGTGTGAGGGTGTGATGTTGCTACTAAGGGTAAAACAGCGGTGTTAATGTCTATTTTAATATTAGTATTGCTTACTTCATGCACTTTACTTAATGCAATTGTCTGTTGCTTGCAACTTAATACCGTTGGGTGACAGGCTGGTAGTGATCCCACGGTGGACTTTTTCGACAAAGACGTAGTTGGACTCAACGGTCTTTGTTCCTTGTCGTGATACCTCCATAAATATTATCATGTCCTTTTTGTAATAGCTAAATTGGGTTTGTGTCATGATCTTGTCAACTGCCTAGCTGTAATTCGTTCACCCATCACATGCATATTTTATTTACTTGAGAGACTCCACTAGTGAACCCATGGCCCCCGGTCCATCTTTTTACATTATTTACAACCTCATTTACTTACTTTTAATCATCATTATTCCTCTGGTCACTTTTCGTATTTTATCTATTTCATCATACAATTAACCGCTTTGTTTTCTGCGAGACCGGAAAGATTGACAACCTTTCCGCCGTTGGGGGCAAAATATTTTGGTTGAGTGTGTGCAGGTCCACGTCTGTTGAAGGTTAAGTGTCAGAGATCTTCAACATTCACCTCGTTGTTGATTTCAAAGTCCTACTGGTTCAATAAACCTCGGTTCGTTAAACGAGGGAAAACTGTTACTAGCTACAATTCCGCCTTCGCTTGGGGCACCACCGAACTTATTGTAACATCCCTAACTTGGTAATGAAAAATACGAAGAATTTTTCCACTTTTGCATTCTTGTTTGCATCATGGCATATCTATAAATTGCTTGTGTTACCAAAACCACAATTGGAAAACATTGTTAAAAGGGAAGCCCAACCTTCCCCAAACTCTAAACCTGTAATGCAAGCTTGGTACAACCCTTCACATAACAGGTGGCCTTGTGGTTCAACAAGTTCCCCAAGTTCACTCTTTTGCAAAGGCACCAAATGTTTGGCCTCCAATGTGATTTCAACTCCAAACTCAAATTGTGGTTCTTAGCCTTGGTTATGGGTAAACCATGTCATGATGCTCAAAGGCCCAAGTAAATGTTTGTTGAGCCAGTTTATTTGGTGGAGTTGTCCCCAGAATTTTTGTATAAATTTCTGGAATTGTTTTGCTATCCAAATAGAAAGGGCATTTCTGTTTTGGTTCTGGTCACCGGAACTACCGGTCTCGGGACCGGAAGTACCGGGTCACCGTCACCTCTGTGGCGACAGTGGCGCGCACTGTTGCCATGGCCGCACGCCCTCACCTGCTCCCCCACGTGCTGCAGTGCACCCTAGGGTTAAATGAACCCCGTGACCCTCACCTGCTCCCCTCTCTCTCCTCATCCTTTTCCCCCACGCGCCGGAGCCCTAACCCTAACCCTAGCGAGCTCCCACTGACCGCCCGCCGCCGCCGTGGCTGCCGAGCACGCCGCCGTCGATTCCGGCCACCCCAGCTCCAGCCAAGACCACCGTCGGCTCCGCCCCGTCGTCCTCTCCCTCTCCTCCGGAGGAATCGGCCGGAGCCGCCCCAAATCGCCGTCGCCGCTCGTTTCTTCTCCGCCTCCGTCCGCCGCCGTGCCAGCACGCCGTCGTCGCCGACCGACCTCCCCGCGCCTCCCCGTCTCCGGATTCGTGCTCCTGGTGAGCTCACGGCCCTCCTGAGCCCCCTCGCTCGCCTCCTCCCTCTCCCTAGCGACGAGACGCCGTAGCTCGGCTCGCACCGTCGCCGGCCGCCATCGTGCCGTCGCTCCGGCGACCCAATGTGGGCGGCGCCGCCACTGGTTGGTCGCCCTAGTCGAGGTGCGACCAACGCACGCAACCGCACACCCTCACGCGCACCAAATCGACGCGCCCGTGGTCGACACGCGCGTGGTCACCGCGCGCATTCCCGCCGTCGCCGTGCCCACTTCCGTTGACCGGAAGTAGCAGCGGTAGTACCGCTTAGCATTTTCGGTACTGGATCCTTTCCTCTGTTAAGCGGAAGTAGAACCGGATGTAGAGCCGGAAGTTTTCCTATTCGGTACTGGACTTTTGTGTTTTTAAGCGGAAGTAGCACCGGTAGTACCGGTAAACCGGAACTACCGGGCCTTTCACCGGAAGTACCGGATATCCTTTTTTTTCGGTACTGGATGTCTCGAGCCATAAACGGAAGTAGAACCGGTAGTACCGCCAGACCGGAAGTACCTGCCCCTTTACCGGAAGTTCCGGAAAACTGTGTTAATTTGTGAATGTTTAATAACTTTTAAATTACTAAGTCAAATCTTGGGAATGATATATCATTTCGATCAGCAAATCAAATTCTACCCAACTACGCTAATGTCACATCATGATCACAAATACTTAATTGATGTTCTTCATAAATTGATAAAAAGGGGATAAATTCAAATAATTATTTTTAACTCGCTATTTATTCTTGGGTGCTCCGAAAATTACGAATAAGGTACCAATTTGATCGCAATAGTGAACCCTATCCATTCATGTCATGTTCATGCATAATTGAGCCACTTCTCTAATAATTTGATAATTTATAAGGATTGTGGTCACTAAGATAAATATGGGGTTGATCCCAAATAATTTCACTAATTATTTGGCTCCTCATTTAATTGTGCCTTTAATTTATATAATGGCATCCTTGCATCAATTTGACATGACATCATGTGTTTGCGCATTGCACCTTGTGATCGTGTGATTTATGTGCTCTTTGTATTTTCTCTTTTGGGTATCGATAGATTCCGGAGTCGAGGGTCTCTCTACTTACCCCGACGAGCAGTACTTCACGCCCGGGCAGCAAGGCAAGAGATAACCTAACCTTCTTGGCATACTAGCATCCTATGTTTTATCAACTTATTTTATCCACCATATTATTTGCATGCGATTCAAATGTCTCTTTCGGTCAAGATATAGAGAATCCTATGATTGCATGTTTCTCCCCGAGCCAATTCCATGTATCCCTACCTATGAACCATAGTGTTGATGTGTCGGCCGGATACAAATGAAATTGTTGGTTATATGCTTAGCTATGCTTAGCCATGTTTAGATATGCTTTATGTCCGTTATTAATTCCATAATTGTTGATGTTGATGGAATGATTCGGGCAAGGTGGATATATGTGATGCTAAATAAAAATGCTAAGACGGTTTGGGTGAGTTGCCATCGGGGATGGTGTTTTGTCTCACTCTAGCCCCTAGGTGCGAGTTCTTTACCTCTTGAACCAAGACTAGCGTGCTGCCATTGGTGGGTGTATGGGCGCCTTACTGACCGAATAATTTGTGAGGGGCTTGTCAAGGGTCCTCTAGTTCGAGTTTTCCATTTGGCGCGTTGCGGTGTGAGTGGAAAAAGGAACGAGGATGGTGGTGTTTAGGACGTGCCGGTGGGGCAGGGCGGTGGGAGCGCTGAACTTGTCCTTCCGCCACTGATGGCCCTTGAGTAAGACTCATGCTTTGTAAAGGTCTAACCGCACCCGCTCGCCGGTCTTCCCCGGAAGAGGGCCAACTAGGTGAGCCGGACGGTACCAATGGGTAAAATAGTACACCCCTGCAGGGTAAATCTTTTCGAAAAGCCGTGTCCACGGTTATGGACGACTTGGGATCGGATATAAGATCATAGACAACGTTAACCTAATTGATATGGCAGCTAGAGGTTGCATAATAAACTTGTGATAAAGGTTCATTTCCTCGAGGGTGAGTCGAGGGAGTGCCTTTGTGTGAGATGAGTGGGGATGGTTGCAAGTAGGTTCGTCGAGAACCAAAGATGATAATGATACTCTCTTACCCCTTTATAAAAATATTCTGAGTAGACGAATGCCATGTGTCGTTTATGCTTCGGTTTATGAAAGTTAGCTTTATGCAAAAGAACTACATATACAGCTTTAGAGCCTCCGTCAGTCATTGGGTCTATATCGCCCTACTAAACTTGCGAGTACATCGTACTCAATCTCTCTTTGGTGCCTTTATGATTTTGTATTTCAGAGGAGGACGACACCGAGCAGCTAGGTGGGTTCTTCGTTGACGTCGACTACTAGTCTGGGGTTCCCAGGTGGCAGCTTGGGACCGTGGAACAAGCTGGTTTGGGTGAATGTTTATTGTAGGCCTCTTAGGCCATATTTTTGCTTCTTGTTGTTAGACAACACTACCCGCTTCCGCTTGATGAATTGTTGGTCTGTGACCGTTTGTTTTGTAATATTTGTATTCTTCTCATTATATGAGTTGCTATATGTTTTGTATCGTAGAGTCATGCAATGTGCCAGTTTGTTCCACATGTCTCGATCTCTGTGTTATACTTTGATGGTTGTGCCAATTACATAGCCTCTCTGTATAATTCTGGGGTCGGGGCGCTACACTTATCAATATCCACCATCAGGGTCTCCAAATTGCGCTCCTGCAATATTGTAGATCGGTGCTTACTGTCAATACCCGCGTCGAGTAGCGATTCCATCTCCATTTCTGCCAACATTAAGACATGTAATACAAATTAAAATAGTAGCACACTTGACGTAAACAAATAAAACAGAGTTCCACACTTATTACAAATTAAAATAGTAGCACACTTGATAAATAAAAATAAAACAGAGTTCCACACTTATTACAAATTAAAATAGTAGCACACTTGATAAATAAAAATAAAACACAGTTCCACACTTATTACAAATTAAAATAGTAGCACACTTGATAAATAGTAGCCTAGTTACGTCCTCTCCCTCCTCGTGCTCGATTGCCTCGTGCTCGGTTGCCTCGTCCCCGGTTGCCTCTTGCAGTAGCTCCGCCTGTGCCAAACTGTGGACAATGAGTGTCTCTATGTCCGTAATTGTTGCATAAGAAACATTGCCTAATTGGGCCACCGGCTTCAGATTCATCCATGTCATTGCGGATGCGCTTAGACTGACGCATGCCTACACCTGTCCGCAGTAAACTTGGTTCGGTGATGTATTGCCTTTCAGAAGGGACAACGGTGTTAAAATTACCCATTGCTCGAAATCCCTGCATCTCATCTGTCCAAGTATTCAAGATAGCCTCTTTCATGTAATAAGGAGAAACAAATGAGATTGCATCCTGGCCTAACTGTCCGCAAGCAGCAAGCACATGTGAGCAAGGCAAGTGAAGCAACTTTGGTTTGTTGCAAGTGCACTCACACGTTGGCCATTGTTCAAGACCAATTTTCACCTCATGCGTCCTCAACTCATTTCCACATCCAAACTTGTCAGTAGGTAAACGCACCTCAAATCTCCTTTCTGCATTTCCAATGGCGACATGTGTGTGTCCTAACTTTTTCCATCTTACTATCCATGTACTTCATAATCTTGTCACAGTAAGGTGTGCTTGGGTTGTTTATCATATGCGTGTGAGCTCTCTGCCATCTATCTCTAAAATAATTCAACGTGCCACGGAAAATACCCTCGACAATGGCAGTCAGTGGTAAAGTCCTGCTTCCTCTCAGCACAAAGTTATATGTTTCAGTTAGGTTTGTAGTCATGACGTCGTACCTAGCTCCATGTGTGTCGTGAAGCAAAGACCACCTCTCCAAAGGCTCGTGCTCTATCCACTGATCAAAGTTTTTAATCCGTCTCCCAACCTTCCTCCTTGTACCGGGTGCATCAAATCCTGGCAAGTCACAAAGCCCAACAGGATCCGGTATTAGTGGTATTGCTTCTGTTGATTGTTGTGAAGCCACTGCAGCTGCATGTGCTGCTACAGCTACCTTTGTGCATGTCTCCTCAATCTTGCATGTTCCTTAGTGAAGTCATTCAAATACCCACGGATAACATTGTACTTCCATTCTTGGTTCTGCTTGCATAATTTTTTGAATAAATTCATAAGGTTCTTATGTCTGAACTGTGAAAAAAAAAATTTCCCCCAAATGACGCATGCACCAACGGCTCTGCAGGTCCATCCATTTCTTCCTCAGGACTAGGATTTGTCAGTGCCTTAATCGCACTGAGTATACCTGCATGCAGTGATAAAATAGGAATAAACAAGTATGCCTCGTATTGTGGTAGGTTAGTCAATAGTATTAAAAATCTATAGCAAGCAGCAGCCCCCTTGGTACTTCAGTTAACAATTTTAGCGATATTTTCACTTTCAGCCAAGCGGCTAGCATCATAAAACCTGAAACAACGCAAGCATTAAGCTGAATGGGATCAGCACAAACGAAATGATACGATGGAGACAGCTCTACAACCATCCTATAATATATACCAGGATAACCCCAAACGAAGAAATAGCTGGGCGCTCACCAAATTTCACAGCAACACAAAATCAAACCAAAATTGCTCCTTAATCACATGAATTCGAGGAAAAACGCACCGGTGAGCACGATGGCCTTGACGTCGTCCCGGTCCATGGCCTCAGCGTACTTCTCCTGGAGGCCACGCAGGACTGCACGGGGCGAACCGAACCCGAATCGGCGCACACACAGCATTAGATTAGCAGGAAGAGGCCCAACAGGAATCAACCCCAAGAGGAGAGGAGAGGAGAGGAGATGAGAGGGGAAGGTCGAGTGCGTTACTGATAGGGTCCAGATCAAGTCGCAGGTTGCAGATGGTGATGAGCGCGACGCCGTCGGCGCCGACCTCCATGGTGACGCGGATCGACCCCGCCATGGGCTGACGCGCGGCCGCGAGACGCGAGGGGGTCGGTGGATCCGAGAGAGGGAGGGAGGGGAGGATGTCGGATACCCGAGTGGATTTGATTGGGGAGAATTTCGGGGGGATCGGGGAAGAGGGGAGGAAGAACCCTCGATAAACCCTAGGTGCTAAGCATTCCCGCGTTTCTCATTCCCACCCTCCATGGTTATATCCGCCGAGTTTTGATCTCACAACAGTGAAAACGAGGAAGACATCAGTAAGCAGTCAATTCTGTTACGGTAAATGACAGTGAGTTAAGCTTAACGGTAACTACAGGTTCATCTCCACCCTCCATGCTTCATCAAGTCCCTTGGATCCACGCCGTCCGTTAACTGAAGAGCTCGGTTCAGATACCGGCACAAGTAACCTGCACGGCCTATTTTATTTTTACTAGCAAAAATGCCCGTGCGTTGCTACGGGTTCGCTTAAAATTACATGCACGAGCAGATAGGTAAGACGGGGAACACGGCCATACAGAAGCATGGTTCGCTCGAGATCCTAGGCAACGCGACGATAGCGACGTCCAAGGCGGCATTCTCGGGGCTAAGGGCAGCGGCGATGCGTCACGAGCTTAGCCAGGCAGCAGGTGGCCTCATGAGGACGAGGAACCCTCTGGCATGTTGATTTAGGGTTTCACTATACCCAGGGAGAGAGGGGCTAGTGTGAGAGTGGAAAGCAGGCGACATGTCAGAGAGAGAAGGTGGCTTGCGTGCATGTGACTGGTGTAGTTTGGGTCATCGATGCAAGGATGAACGATGTCGAGGAAAACACGACGGCATGGGGGAGATCGAGATGGAGTAGGGGTGGTGCTTGGCGACCAAGTGGTGAAAGGAGCAGGGACGGAACCAGGAATCAAATACAAGGGGGGGCATTTGCATATGAAATAAGTTGGAGGGGGGCATATGGGTAAATTTAGGGGTTAAATCGTTAATTAATTAGGGGGTTTTAGAAAAAAATTCCACCATGGGGGAGCCATGGCCCCAGCTCGCCCCCCCCCCCCCCCCCCTGGTTCCGTCCCTGGAAAGGAGCAGCATGACGGTTGTGCCTGGTGTGACCGCGTGAGAGGGCAGCTGTCGACGACGGTTTGCTGGAGCATGGGTAGGTGGCTTTATCCTTCTTGGTCATACGAACCTCATGTTGCTGGTGGGATAAAATGTAAAGTGGCATGATGTACTGCAAGAATTACCTGTGATTTTCACATGGAAATGTTTTTTGTAGTAATTTAAATTTTGCTTTTTAATTTTGTGGGTAATATTTTTTGGATTTATTTACGGGTAATGTTTTTCCAAATTTAATTTAGAGAAATTAGTAATTTAAATTTGATTCTAATACATATGATAGAAAATATACCCATGTTTTGCCACAGGTTCATATTGTGGTCGGTGTATTGCCGGTTGATGGAAAGTTGTCATTATTATCTTCGTAGCATACTCGAAACCACTTCTTACTTGTATGGATGTAAATTGTTTATACGTTGAACTGAGAAGATATTACCCTAACAGAATGTGCTCCCATATAATCTAAAAGCTTTGTATATTTGTGTAACTTAACTATTTCAGTTGTATGTTATTTAGAATTCTACATTCTAAAGAGGCCCTAAATATATGTTATTTTTGGCAAACATTTAAATGATTTATATTTCATTTTATTTTCTTTAGATATTCTTACCCATTGATCCACAACTTATGAGAAAATTATGGCCCTAACAAAGTAAATTAAACGACAAAGAAATACTTCAAATCTTATGTCAAGAATACATATATGAAATTCTTGATTATCCGTAGTTGCCATGAATGCAAACGAAACATAGAAATATGGAAGAAAAAAATTGTCCTCACGTCCCAAAACATGGAGTTCCCATTGCGCAGCCTCTCGCTTATTCTTTTTGTTTTTTTATAATATAGGAAGAGATGCAATCACATCATCGATGATGTATTCTCGTACAGTCACATGTACACATACGCATAACATGCCTCTACTGAGCCACTTCTTTCTCTCCATGGCAACTGGATTTCACAGAGTAGGTTCAGTTGGAGAAAGGAGCACCTCTCCGGCTCTCCCAGATTTTGCCAGGAGCATGTCATACCCGTGTCGATTCCCTTCGGAGATGGCCAAGAGGTGGGAGGCGGACATGCGGGCAAGGAGCTGCTTGACCCAGAAATTTCCTGGGGGAAAAGTTGTCTACCTGCGGCTCCTGTTTCTACAGTGACGAGCGCAAAGCCAGTCGGCAGCCCGCGGCCATGTGCTGAGGAACGGGGGTGCTGGGAGGCAGCAGTGATGAACACCGGACGGCAGCCCGCAGCCAAGGGATGGGCGGAGGGCGGAGGCAGTGCGCGAACAGGCGGCTGGCCGGCGGCCCGCGGCTGTCTCCCGTTTTCCTGGCGTGGGTTCGCTCGGGGGAGGAAATAAAACAGTCGAACCGTTTTTCTGAGGTTGACTCTGCGGTGGCATTGGCCGTAAATTAATTCAACTTGAGGGGTAGATTCAATGTTGGACGAAATTTTTGGGAGAAGCAACTCTTCTATACCTACCTAATAATAAAAGCAATAAGGCTTCCGCGGTTTGGTTTGGTACGTCATTAAAACTACCCCTTAAGATGGAGAAAATTACCCACCAATGCCACCCTTAAGTCGTAAAAACGCTTCGACCCAAACGTATGCTTCGCGTACGACGATTCACGTCTGATCTTTGTATATATATACGTATAATAAAGGAGTTAAGACTTTTTGGTTCGTACGTCGCTATGCGCTTTCGTCCGTCCGTAATACGTCTTCGTACGTTTCGTCGTCCGTTGTTATCCCTTAGCTCGTTTCTAAGGAGGTCACGTACTGGAAGAGGTCACTCCTTGGCTCGAGTTCAAGGAGGAAAGGAAAACTAGAGTCATGGTTAGAACCGTTTTGGCTGCCATAATCCGCCGCATCTCTATAAATAAAGACACAGCGAAGCTCTCGCCGCCATGATCGAGGTCCACGCGCTGGAGTCCTGGGCGACATCGTCGGTCGGCCGCGCGCTATTCGTTTGCGACGCCTGCTCCGGTCGTTCCGTTTCCCCGCCGCCGAATCGCTTATCTCGGATGACTTAATCAGAGAGAGTTTGCTCTGTTTCGACGACATGATCGGAAAGAGTTTGATCAGTTTCGACGACATGATGAGAGAGAGTTTGATCTGCTACATTGACGACGAGAAGTTGCGCTGAGCTTGACGAGCGCAGTCACGGCTGCCGCGCTCATCCGCAACATTGAAGCCTATGGCCTCGGCGACCAGCGTGGCATCCGTGCTATTAACGTCCAGCACGACCTCGCCATCGGCCCCTTCGCACGATTAAATCCTACATCAAGAACGATCGTTGCTGAAACATCTCGTCGAGATTGAAACGGTCGAGTGCACACCAATGTCCTTGCCGTTTTCAGCTTCTTGGAGGATGAGATGGTGCGCCGAGCTTGACGAGCGCAGCCGTACATCCGTAAAATTGAAGAGTACAACCTGCACGACCAGCGCGGCGATGCCTACCACTTCGTGATCATGAACAATTGAACATAGAGCATACCTCCACGGTCTTGAAGAGTACAACCTGCACGATCAGCGCGGCGATGCCTACCACTTCGTGGTCATGAACAATTGAACATAGAGCATACCTCCACGGTCACCCCTTAGGCACCATCGAACATCTTGGCAAGATTGCACAGCAAGTCAGATATATGCCATTGCCAACCTCCTTGCCCCGGGAAAACGACGGCGGCCAAGCTAGCACTTCCAATCGACGTCAGGTACAGAGTAGACGGCGACTACAGTCTCCATGCTGGACGTCTGCCGCAAAAAGGCATGCGGCAGCGGCAGCCACGTCCCGACAACGGGCCCATAGTCAACAGGTCTTGGCAGTGCACTCGGTTAAAGCTCTTCCTTCCCGCGAGGTGGCAGTGTGGGTAATTTAGGAGTCTGAGGGAGGAAGCTTGTAGTTGGTGGAGGCAGCGACAATTAATGTGGAGGGAGATGGTCCAACTCATTGTTAAGATCATCGGTCTTCTCTAAGAGCTCCTTCAGGTACTCCATTGCATCATACTGTATGTCCGATGCAGGTCGGATCTGATCCAAGTAACACACTCTACCCAACTCACAACAGCATATCTTAGGCGAGAGCATGCACGATTTTATTGTTCCTCGTGTTCAACGCTGTTGATGAGTTCCACCTTCAGGCTGTTGAGTGGCAACCTGCATATGTCCTTCACATTGAAGCCAGATACACATACAACGGCTGCACAATCAAATTCAATCGACACCTAATTTTGAACTGCTTCATGATATAGACACACCGGCAACAAGATCCGTGACTAAAGATATTTGAGCTATTAGTACATTGTTTTCCCGTGTGCATGTTGCATATGACCATATCAAAATTTATTTGTTTTTCGCTTCTATAGATCGTTGATGGATTATGCCGATGTTTCAGGAAAATCAACCGACATAGCCATGACACATTGTTGTTGTATGAAGACTATCCGAGTTCCACACAAGAAAATAAGGTGCACACGGAGTTGCCTTTATTTGTTTTATTTCTATGCACATTGAATAGGATCATTTCAAAAAAAAATCTTTAGTGTCCTAGGGAGCATATGTTAGTTAATAAGAAATAAATAACTGGGGTCAGAGATCATCCTCTCACGTTTGGGGCCCTGGTTATGTCTGACTTTTCGAATTAATATCCTCTCAGATTTTCTGAATGCCACATGTTTGTGATATTTTTTCGATGAAACTTGCATGACACGTACTAGAGATTACATGAAACATTTGTGAACATAGAAAATAGAACGATCGAATTATATACGGAGTGGGGAGGTTGCGACCGATGAATAAAGCATGGTATCCGTGGTTGTGGTGTTGCTGCAGTGATCATCTTTTTTATGTCACTTTGTCTCGTCAAGAAAAACTGTTTTTCAAGCAGTGAAATTCTCTATGGCCTTAAAAAATAAATAAAAAATCAACGCGTAGCAACGCACGGGCACATTTTACTAGCCCTTTATTATTAAGTAAAGAGGTAAAGATATGGAGGTCGGACGGCTGACCGGAGTCGCCGTGTTCAGACCCGTTTTTTTCTTTTTCTTTTTTTTTTCATTTGAGAAACTTGATGTGGTTTTTTATACTATTCAGATTCGCGAGTTAATCAACATATATCGTTAGAAGTTAACCGACACGGCGATCCACTGATATTAGGAACCGTCATTAGCGAAGAGTCGTTAGGAACCATCATGTGCTGATTATTTCTACTATAATATTGCAATAGGTGGTGATGGTACGTCGCTATGAACCGGCTCTAGATTTTCTGTGTATTTACACGCAAATTGCCCTCCCACCAAAATAACGATTCGTCCGATCTAATCTATTAGCTCAGGTCTGACGGCGCGCGTCGGGCTCGCTCCCCTCTCCCTGGCACCGCCCAGCGCCGCCATCCTTCACTCAGGGCGCTGCCACAATCTCCCCGCGCTCGGACTCCCGCTCGCCTCATCCTCTACATGTTCCCTGCGTCCTGCATGTGCTCCCGCTGTCGAGCCGTATCCCTGGGACTTGGACAGGAGATCCGCTGGAACGATTCTCCGCGGCCAACTTGCACTCGCAGCCGCCAGGACACGTTCCCCGTGTCCTGCACGAGTGCACGACATCCCTGCCGCCACCTTGAGGTCGATCTGTAGCCCTCCGCCACGAACGAGGCCTGCAAGAGAAGCTCCTCCCGCACGAACGACCTCAGGCTGAGCTTGCGGCGTCATTCCAGGACGCATCGGGCAGGAGGTCTACCGCCGGAGGCTTCTATTATCGTGCGCCCGAGAGCGCCGCCGGCCGGGTTGCCGGGCTGCCGAACCACCGCTGCCTGGTGTTCGAGGATGCCGGCGAGCTGATGAAGAGACCGTTCACGCCCACAGCTGTCGAGCACTTCATTAGTACTGGGTCGTTTGCCCAAAGCTCACCAGTCTTGTAATCGTAAAGCTGCTTCGCCTCGTGCAGCTCTTTCAGTAGTCCTGAAGCTGTTTGTAAATGCTGATCCTAGATACTCCACATAATGCACCTTTTGCAACACAGACTTATCTAGAATTCTAGATCCCAGGCTACCAGCCCGATGTTGTAACTTTGACTTGGATAGGTTGTATGTTGCGGTGGAATTGCAGCCTGTTCTCCATTGCTGACAAAGAAACGTATGCTAAAGATGGGCGTTGCCTATGGGCCTAGCTTCGATGTGTCGGAGAGCACCATCACTTGCAGTTGAGGGCTGTTTTGTCCCCATGTGTCCGAGAGCGTCATCGTGTAGTCGGGGCAGCATACTGCCGGATGCCATCGCTGCTCCTTGTTCCAGCAAAGGAGTCTGTATTTGCTGACGTCTCAATTTGCTTCTTCTTTAGAGGGTCAGGGAGCAGGGTCAATTGAGGACTCACTGTCATTTGGATTTGATTGGCCGATTTAAACATATGAAAATACAAAGTCAATACGTGTGCTAGGATACTAGGACATGGATTAGGATTTATTTAGAAATCGTGAAGCCATAAAAATTAGGTAATCAACTTTAACCATGTATGCAACCATGTGGAATATGGACGGTGAAAATCTTTACCTAATAATAAAAAAAGAGTTGCTTATCCCAAATTTTTCATCTAACTTTCTTATTACCCTTATTTTTAAAGGTAATTACAGGCACTACCACCGTTTAAGTTGGGTCTCCGTCTTTCGTCCGTGCGTTTTTTGTCGTTCGTCCGCTCCAGCCAAAGTTTTGGTATTTTCCCACTTCTCCCGGTTCCCTACGTTCTCTCATCGCTGGAAGCTTTCGAAGATCGTGCCCCAAACCAACCCGTGCGCGTGTCGTGACCATCCCCAGCTCCAATCCAAGAGGGAGACCTAGCTCGTTGTTTCCTCGGAGGGCACGCAGCAGGCCTGCTTCGAGACGCGCGGGCTCGAGGGGCAGTACTGAAAGTTTCATGATGTCGTTTGGACGGAGAGGAAGTAAAGGAGGTCAACTGGGACGGAGCGGCGGAGGAAATCGACGACACCGCGGCTGGGCACCGGAGGCGCAGCAGATGAACGGGCCGACAACTACAGAGATCCTCCCACGTCGATTCTTTCTGCACTGAGCCTCAAGAAAACAAGGCGGAGCTAGGATACAGTGCGAAGGGGCAAGGAGAGGTCTACAGCGGCCCGGAGGGCGGAGATAACGACGGCGGCGCTCTCTGTATGCCGTGCGCGTTCTCCACAGTCCACACACACAGGGCACGGGAATAGCTGCAATGGCAGATTTTCGTCGCGATGGCGGACGGCGGCAATCGGTTGGGGACTTGGAGAACTATTTCGTCGCACTGGCTGCACGAATCGATGCGGATGCGGTAGGCACACGGTCGGGCTTCCGTTGTCTCGACGAGGCGGTGCCGCCTCCCTTAGATGGCACCTAGCTTGGTCAACTAAAATTGGCGATGACGACGTGGCCGAGCGCTCGGCAGGTGCTCACTGCTCACGCACCTGCTTGAGCTAGAAGACATGGCTGGAGTGGGCTTGATGGGTTGACTCGGTTGGGCTACAGGGCTGCGCGGGATGGTCAGCTCGTCGATGTTGCCGGTTCCTGCATTAGTGAGGTGTTGCACGCTGACCTGCACTTGCAGATGAAAGAACGCAGAAGAAAGAACGGGTTCCTGCCAAGCCATTACCTCTTTTTTCTCTCAATTCGTTGGTTTCTTGCGAGGTTCGTGCTAAGTTATTGATGATGGCCATGTGTGGAATTTGATGCTGCTCGCTGCTAGGCGGTTCATGCAATTTTCTCTTGATCAAACTTCAGCTACCGCCTCCAACGGAATGGATATCAATGAGTTATGCGCAATTTGGAAGCTAGGTCAGTAAGCTGTTAATTTGGTGGCCAACTATAAGTATCAGCGGCAACACCTTTCAATCTATTGAGCAGAAATGCAATATCATCTTAAAAATTGTGGTAGCACATGCTTTTCTCTACTTGATGGTGATCATAGTGAGGATATTGTCTCTCAGCTATTCAGGTTGAATCGTCGGAGGTGGGTAGCTACGCCTTCAAATTATTGCACCAAAAAGGACTACTCCGATTTTTAGTTCCATGGACTACTCCTATTTTTTACTTTCATGAGCTTGTACTTCTCCAACACATTCTCATAGGAAATTTGCTTTTACTACTCTAAGTTTCTTTATCAAAGGGTAATTCAATAAATCATTTGATTGTGCTTCTAATATTGCAACTTATGAGGATTTATGTAGCAGTGTGCCTATGATTAATTTGAAGCCATGGTTTTGATATTGCTTTGTTTCCATACCCCCTTCCCACCAGCGAAATATTGTATTTCTTTAGTTATATAGTTATATTAATACATACAAACTTATGTATAATTCACTCATGTATTAACTCATCACTTTAGAATTTATGTATATCTTGGTTACATTATTAACCGTAGCAACGCACGGGCATATTTGCTAGTAGTACTAGTGTGCAAAAGCGCCTTCTCACGCCGAATAGGCACCTCCTGTAAACGGACGCCTCTCTGAAGGCGTACTTTTTTTTTTGAAACACCTCTCTGAAGGCGTCCTAAATCATTATATAAAAAGGTTTCGTCTAGATTAACTGTGTCGCAAGTTTCAATTTATTTGTTCTCAATCTTCACATATATCGGCACGAGGCGGGCTCTATGCTAATATCCAACCGACCCCAAGTCGGATATTCAACAAGCTCCCAACTACCAGAATCAGCCCAGAATGGGAAATAACCAACAGAACATGTTTGATTTATTTTTTGAACGGAAAGGCCCATAGCTTTATTGATAGCGGTGGGTTACAATTACATTGAGGACCTTAAAAGATCAAAAAAAATACAACCAAGCACTTACAATTTGCAAAAGGGACCTCCCAAGACAAGCTGAAACGCGATCCGGTCCACATGTTTTCGCACCATACTTCTAAATAATATTCTTGTAAGTCTAATGTTATTAAGTTTTGGTTATGATGCAGCTAAAATTTTCTCGATTTACAAGAAACTAAGGTAGCAAATATTTTCTTCCAGCGCAATGAGAATTAGTCTCCCCTAAGAAGCATGTACATGGGTCCTAGGAACCATATTATGTTTCTATTAGAAGCATGTCACGTGTAATATTTATGTATTTATGTAATCTATCCTTCCACAAAATCCTTCATGTACACATGCCTTCCCCTTGCCAGTCGACACACGTGGATTCGGTGCGGTCAACCAAGCCCTCGTCACCCTGTTGCCCAAGAAGCCTGGTGCGGAGGAGGTCCGGGACTTCCGGCCTATTAGTCTCATCCACGGCTTCGCCAAGTTGGTGGCGAAAGTTCTTGCCCGCAGGTTGGCTCCATCACTTCCTGATTTGGTGGGTGCGCACCAGAGCACCTTTGTTCGTGGACGTTGCCTGCACGATAACTTCATGTTGGTTCAGAGCACGGCACGCAAGTTACATTGTTCCTCCACACCGGCAGTGCTGCTTAAACTCGACATCACGAAGGCCTTCATACGGTGGATTGGTCTTTCCTCGTGGAGGTGCTCAAGAAGCTTGGTTTTGGCGACAAGATGATCGCGTGGATTTGCGTGCTATTGTCCACGGCCTCCACTCGCATTCTCCTTAACGGGATGCCTGGCGACGTGGACTTGAGCCACAGTCTCACCACCTGTTATTAGATCATAGACCACCATAGTCTCCTGAGCCCGAAGCGGCTCATCTTGGTGATAGAAACAATCTCGTTAGTCCTTTGCAAATTCGCAAGGCGTCAACCAGTTGTCAAACTCAAAATATTTCGTTCGTAGGGGCATGAAGAAGCTCGAACAGGCGTGGACTTCGACAGGGGGACCCCCTCTCCCCCCAGCTCTTCATCTTGATCATGGAAGTGTTGCACTACCTGATCGAGAAGGCCGCGAGTTTGGGACACCTCACTCCTCTGGCTACCTCGGGGATGCGTGGACGGACTTCGGTCTATGCGGACAACGTCGTCACCTTCCTACGACCTTCAGTGGACGATTTTAGGACGTTGGCTGCACTCATCGAGGATTTTGGGGCAGCATCCGGTCTCCGGACCAACCTCGACAAATGCTCAGCGCACCTTATCAGGTGTGATGACTCGGTGGAGGCGTTGGTCACTCAGGAGCTGCGATGCCCCATGCTCCCACTCCCGTTGCGTTACCTAGGCTTGCCTTTATCGCTTCGGAAACCAACGGCGGCTCAACTGCAATACCTGGTGGATAGTGTTGCTGGCCATCTGCCAGGGTGGCGTGCGAGCCTGCTAAACCGTGGTGGAAGACTGGAGTTAGTCAAGACCACCTTATCTGCAGTCTCGATTTTTGCCATGATGTCGCTGGACATCCCAGCCAAGACACTAGCAGCATTGAGGAAGATCATTCGTGGTTTTCTGTGGAAGGGACATAAAGATGTCCACGGTGGTCACTGCCTAGTTGCTTGGGATAGGGTGTGCATGCCTAGATATCTTGGGGGGCTCGGCATTCCCAATCTTCGGTTGCTGAACTTGGCACTGAGGACCAGGTGGTTGTGGCTAAAGAGGACGGATGCCTCTAAGCCGTGGAAGGAGTTCAATATTCAGGTTCCGCAGATGGTTCGGCGAATCTTTGAGGCTGCCACCTCCTCGACCGTGGGCGATGGCGCATCAACTCTCTTCTGGTTTGATAGATGGCTACCCCAAGGACATATAAAGGATTTCTCTCCCAACCTCTTCGACAAGGTTCACCATCGTGCAATCACGTCTCGCCTGATCAGGGACGACATTGGGGGTGGATGGATGGAAGATGTGCCCCTGGACCTTGGGGCCGCAGCTCTGGGTGAGTTACTCGAGTTGGCAGAGCACTTGAGTGCAGTCACGTTGGTGGATGGGGTGGAGGATACCTTCAGGTGGAATTGGGAGGCCAATCACACCTTCTCGACTAGATCGGCTTACCTAGCTCTCTTCGAAGGGTCGACTGGCCTTGGTGGCACCGAGCAGGTCTGGAGCTCTCATGCACCAGCCAAATGCAAATTCTTCCGTTGGCTGGCACTCCGGGATCGCTGCTGGACTGCCGATCGGCTTGGTAGACGGGGACTCCCACGGCTGGTAGCTTGCCCTTTCTGCGATCAGCACGAGGAGACCATTGACCATTTGCTGTTGGGCTATGTTCTAGCTAGGGAGATCTGGACCCCAGCGTTCCATAGGTGGATCTTAGATACCTGGGTCCCTGATCCGGACGAGAGGCTGGTGGATTGGTTGCTGACCAGGCAGGCCGACCGAGCTTCCAACCGGGATCTATGGACGGCCATCACCCTCATTGGATATAGTTTGTGGACGCACCGTAATGGGGTAGTCTTTGATGGAATCCCCCCTTCTTCTGGGACGGTGTTGGATAACATTGTGACCGAGGCGGAGAGGTGGAGCGCGGCGAGGCTGTTTAGGGGTAGTCTAGTGCAGGCGGATAGGTGGAGGTTCCGCGAGTAGTTTTTTTTCGGTGGATGCGTTCTCGACTCATGTGTAGACCGTGTTGTAATTGACCTCTTGGCCTTCTCCTTCTATGAAACCGATACGTCTTTCCAGGACGTATCCTTCTTCAAGAAATAAGGCGCAAGAATACTGTCAAGCTCGCAAAAAAAATGGTCAAGCTTAGCCTATCCTGTGTTGTCCTATAAGGCCATCTCTAACGCGCTGACCCATTTTGTTCAGATCTGTCCGTTTTTGTCCGTATAGGTAAATACCATGTCTCAACGCTGTGACCCAAACGAACACTGGACAAATTTTGTGTCTGTTTTGAGCTATTTCTGCCCCAAATTTGGGACAGGTGTTTGGGTCTGCACGGGGACAAACGGAGCGTGTTTTTCATCCGGTTTCATCCGGCCGTGTCCACGCATTGATTTATATGCCCCACATGGCGGTCACAAATCTCCTCTCTCCTTCCACCTATACTCCACTATTCTCTCTCCTAAAAAAATCCCCACACTCAATCGGAGCCGTGCAGTAGCAAGACGGCGGCGCGTGGCTGAGCACGCGGCTGAGCAGCAGCAGCAGCCACCGGCGCCGGCGAGGACGTGGATGAGCAGGAGCAGCAGCGGCGCGCCGACGAGCGGCAGCAGCGGCGGCGCTGGCGAGCGGCAGTAGCGGCGAGGCGCGGTCGAGCTGGAGGGCGGCAACGATGTCGCGCTCGCGGCGGCAGCGCACGGGCGAGCGGCGCGAGCAGCTACGCAGCGTAGCGCGACAGTGAGCAGCAGCGGCGCGCGAGCGAGCGGCCACAGCGGCGCGAGCAGCTACGCGTCGCGGCGCGACAGCGAGCAGCAGCAAGCGCGCACGAGCAGCAGCAAGCGCAAGCAGCAGCGGCAAGCAGCAGCACAAGCAGCAGGAGCAGCAAGCAGCATGACGCTGGCTTTGCTGCCGCTCATGTATCCGCTGCTTCGGCTGCCACTGTCTCCTTTCTTCCTCCTCCGTCGCGACGGCCACCACCATTTCCGGCTCCACTTCCTCGACGGCGGCAGACACCGGCGCCGCGGCGAAGCCCTCCGACGTCCTCCTGCGTCTGAATTTTTGATTCTTTTCTCTGAATTTCTTGTTCTACTTCTTCTGAATTTCTGAACTTCAACGAACAACGGTGGGAAATATTGGTTAAAAACGGACATGTCCGTTTGGATATGCGCCTGCGTTGGGTGCACCGACGAAAGATGCGTGTCCGCCATGTTCCGACCTGTCCATTCGTCGACCCAAACGGACCTAAAATGGGTTTGCGCGTTGGAGATGGTCTAACTCACGGGACTAATTCTGACTATACGATCTGTTGAAAGCCTGCTTTTTTTTTTTCTACGATGGAAGAGTAACACCCTCCTTATTATGACTAGTTGAATGCCCGTTGCTACGGTCGCTATATCTTATCGTTATGTGTTTTTTTGGTATTTTCCAACAACATCCCATCAGGATGTTTGTTGATGATTTATTTACAACGTTGATAATATCTATTTCTTTCATTTTCATGATCTACAAAAGCAAAACATATATCAGAGAAATTTTTAAATATGGCAATGTAGAACATGAATAGAAAGAAGAACGACAACCACTTCTAAATATGCAGAGTTGCTGAGTATCCACCTTTTTGCCAACAATTTTTTTTCTCAGAACTCGGCATGCAACATTGCCGAGTAGCAACCATAACACACTCGGCAATGACGGACGTATGCCGATTATATTTAGGACAATACTCGGCAAAACGAATACACTCGGTTAATCTCGTAAGAAGCACTCAGCAAATGAGACACATGGCCATTACAATGACATCTAATTACAGAGTCTTCTCTAACAAACAAGCGTGAAAATTCTCCTCTCATTCAATGTTTGCCGCTTGTCCTCTAGAAGATACTCGGAAAACACAGGTAGAAAAGGCGAAAATTCCCTTCACGCGCCTCCATTAATTGTGTAAAACCCGGTGATTTTTTGGTCCAACCTATTATCCCCATAATTTTTTTCCGCATTGCTACCAATAATAAACTCACGAAAATTTAACAATTTGCAGCGAGATACTTTGTGTCAAAGAAATAATCATAAAGCGATGGCATTTTCAAAAAAGAAAAAAGATACATATATGTCACTTGTATACCTCGCTCACTTACTTTCTTCTTCCGCGTAGACTCGTCTTGTCCCCCACCCACTTCTCTCACGGACATGGCCGCCGCCTGATCTCCCCGTCCACCATGGCTTTTGCTCCACCTAGTGCTCTACTGCTCTCCCATGGCCTCGTACCATAGCTGCTATCATCAGCAGACTCTCACAACGGTGGCAAGACCCGAGCAAGAGAAAGGAGGAACTGTCCCATTGGCGTCTTGGTCCTCTCTGCTCCCGGTAGCTATCGAAGACTCGAGGTCAAGACACTGCTTCTCCTTCCTCTCCTCCATCGAAGACTTGTAAGTTTAATTACTTCATTTCCCCTTATCTGCATACAAATCAGTAATGTGACTTAATGATTAGTGTTGCAACAAAAAATACATGCATGTAGAAAAGAAATGTGTTTTCAATAATGAAACATCCACGTAGTACAATAACATTTTTTATCGCTACTTATTCTTTGATTGCAACAAATATGATATTTTTTGTTAACACGAGAAAAGTAAAACGAGCCTGTATAACTGATGGAAACAAACTAAACACAAAGACCTGATAGACAACCCTCATTCCTTAAACTTCTCTCATTTAACTGTGCTATGCACATTACTCTACAGTGCATTAGTGCAGTACATTGTACAAATTTAACTTAATACATTATTTGTATGAACCCACACCTGCCGTCACTTGCCTGGACATGAGCTTTTTTCTGTGAATTGCTTCCCCACCGTTCCCTGCTACAGCCTCCTACCTCAAAGAAAGACTTCAGTCGAGCTACTCCCCCTCCGGCTCTGTTTATGTGGGCCTTCTCCTACTCATGTAACATGTTGCACTGCCTAGTCATCTCCACGGCTCCCACATAAAGCACGCTAAACACGCACAAACACAACCCAATTAGCAACAAGATGCATAAACAAGGTTGACCTAGTAATAGTAGATATTGTTGGTCACATACTACAGTAGACACTTCAAATCCAATCTTCCAAACATGTCGCTGCAAGGATGACTTCTCAAAAAAACTGAATACAAAAGTGGGGTTAGCCTTTTCACTAAAACAATTGTAAGGTCAAAACCGTCGATGTAAGCACACATACACTACAATGATGATTGAACCACACAATAGTTACAGAACTACCAACCCCTTGACCTAGCATATATATTGGCATGTCAACTTAACGAGACAAGGAAGTAAAGCGACACTGGATCTATCCACTTAACCAACGAACTCCCTGGTAAAAAACTGTAAGCATTTGAAGGTCTTGTAAAATTGAAATGAATTAAAAAGTATCCCTCGTTTTTGCAGGTAATAACAAATTATCACTTGTCCCTTGCAAATCAAACACCACTACCGCTATCATACACATTAGCATCCCATATCTGGAGAATCTTGGTGTATCCAGGATCAAGGCAGACGACTAAAATCTACCAACTCTACTTTACAATCAGTAATCAGCCCTTTGGTTATCATGTAAAAGAAAACGTGAACAGGATAATGAATTAACAATCAATATGCTTCTAACAGGACCTTATACCAGTGTACAAAACATGAAGTAGGACTGCACCCAAAGAAGCCTTAAAAGTATGCTCACACGATTCAAATATGACATTGTAACCTTTTATCGTCTACTTCCAGGTATCAAGATCAACAAGTACAAGACCCTCCCCCATTATTAATTCTAGAAGAAATATTCTGCATAGACACAAAGAGTATTGTTTATAGAAGAAATAAATGAGGAATGTACATCCACAGATAGGAATATGCTTCAAGAGATTAAAGAAAAGAATCAATCAAGTTTCAAGAACATAACCAAGCTAATTTCGCATTAGTCCCTAGGGGTTATGAAAACTCACATACAACGCTGAGAATAAGAGAATGTACCAGTAGCAGCAGTCGGAGGAGGTAGCAACGCTGCAACAGCAGTAGAAGGCGGAGATGGGAGCTCACAGCGGTATGGCGTGGACGATTAAGAGTCATCACACCGTTCCTTCTCTCATCTTGCTCCTGCTGCTTTCTCTTTTATCAAAACAGCCTGTACATAGCGAAATGGTTTGAAGCAAACACATGAGCAAAGCAACATAAAAAATATAGGTTGGCCATGAGCGACAGAGTGAGTCGATTTAGTAGCAGAACATCGAAAATAAAATGTGGCAGGAATCATATAAACAAAGTAGATGTAAATATGATACCACCGATTCTGAAACCACCAAGGATATTTACTTTCAGACATGTCGCACAGGATCGCTACTTCTATAGAAAAAAACACAATGTAGTAGCTATGATTTCCTTGGACTAAGATAAGCTACCACTGCAGGAGAGAAAGCAACTATGCAGTGGAAGTTGTTCACTTAGAAGACGCAGGAATTAATTCAACACCATTCCCTTCAAAATAAATGGACAAAGTTACTAATTAGCAAACTGATCATTATGATGCAATGCAATGCTGGGATTTGATGTCTCTACGCAGAAGCTATAAATTAAATTGGAGACGAACCTGTACTTAAAACCGAGGAAGCGCAGGCTGGAGGTCCCCAGCAGTGCTGGTCTATGCTGCTACCTCATTGCACTGACCATTTAACATGACAGATTGTTTCTGTCCTAGCGTGGGCAACACCAAGAAAATTACCTACAGCAGCCATGGAATCTAGAAAAACAGGTGCAAAAACAAAATTAAATTAGAGGGAAAGAAGGGAGAGGCGACATGGCAGCCGAGACAGACAACGCGGGAGATGCGAGCAGCCTCCGTCCTCCCCTACTCCCCAGACGTGAAGACCCCGCCGCCCCTGCTCTCCCATGGGGATGACCTACGGCCGCTTTGGAACCACCGCGCGCGACGGCGCAGAACATGGGCAAGGGCGAGATGGGGGAGGCAGGAGGAGGAGGCGAGCAGAGAAAGGGGATCAGCGGCGCGGGGGAGGAGAGGAAAGCGAGCGAGCGAGGGTAGGGCAGGCGAGGCGACGACGTACCACGGCATGCTTTCTTGCTGGGCCGGACCATGGGTTCTACGGTGAGATGGCCTGAGCGGGAGGGAACGGTCGAGGTAGCGATGCTGGTGTGATCGGGAGACGCGGAATTAGCGATGGTCTGGAGCAGACCATGGTCCGGAGACGTACGGACTCCAATATCTCTCCTATCTAAAAAGAAGCATTCGTTTCTTAGTCTGCCGTACGTCCTCCCGTTTCGTCCTTCGTCCAACTCCCGTCCCGCAGTCCCGCACTCCCTCAAAAAAAAAAAAATCCCGTCCTGCACTGATTTTTGCTGTGGGTTTTCTTCCGCCGCCGGTTGTCTTCCTCGACTCGATTCACCCTTCCTCTCTCTCGACTGTCGCCCGTATCGCGCTCCCGAGACCTCGCCGCTCGCCGCATCCCCGCCTTCCCCCTTGCCATGGCATCCTAAGCTGGGTGGTCGAGCAGAGGAGATCGATGCAAGTACGCACAATTGCATGTAACCCAACCCAACCCTCTCGATCCCCCTTTCTTCGGGGGCAACTTAGGGTGAGATCTCACCTTAGGTGAGATCTATGAGATCAATTTTTTTGCATGAGCAAAACATGTTTAAAAATTTTGAAAAAAATTGACAAGATGCACCTCTGTTACATATGCAACGTCAAAAATTTGCAAGTTCAAATTTGACATACAATTGGAGAAACAAAAAAGAGAAATTTCGGGGTGAATAGTGCGAAACACTGTTCAGTCAAATCTGACACTATTCACAGTATGATTTAGCATTTTTGTTTCTCACGCTGTAGATCGAATTTTGAGCTGATTTTTTTTGGAGTTGTACAAACTACCGGTAAGTATGTTGTGCAATTTTTTCAGATTTTTTGTCAATTGATAAATATGAATTTTGTGGCGTGATCCTCCGATCTCACCTAAAGGTGAGATCTCACCCAAGTTGTCCCCCCTTTCTTCCCCGATCTAGATCCACCGCTGCTCCTCCTCCCGATGACCGAGGATCCGTGCTCCTGCCTCTCTCCGGCCGAGCTACGGAGAGGGCAAGCGTGGATATCCTGCTATCCAGCCAAGGCGGCACGATGATGGCGGAAGGCGACGACGACGGCGCATGAAATTCCCTCCGCGCCTTGGCTCCTCGCAGCTGGCACGACCCAGCGCCGCCATGCCTTCCTCGCGCAGGCCCCCCGTGCTCGCAGGCACGGCAGCCGCCGCAGTTCTCCTCCAGAGCTGGCCATATATATGCTCCTTACACATCCCATGTGCGGAGCAACATCAAGCTCGACGACCGGCCTTGATGACGACGGGCAGCCCTGACGGCTGACGCACGGGCACCGCGTGCTCTGCCCCTGCTCGCCGCCGTCCCGACCCACGTGGAAATCAAGAAGGTAACCGCCGTTTTCCCCAGATATGAGTTCTGAGCCGATCTTGCTCCTCCCTGCGCTTACGTGGCTAATTCTGGGTGATTTTTTTAAGCTGCAGAAGTGGGAGGATGGGGGAAGAACGGCCAGCCACATAATCTCCACCACCATCGGCGGGAAGAACGGCCATCCGAAGCAAGTGAGCAGCTTGTTCGCCCGCGCTGGTGTATGGCAAATTGTGTCTGTTTTGTGGCCGTGGTTTCCCTTATTGTAGTGTTACTGTTGATGCCTTTTGCAGGCACATCGTGAACAAAATTCTGAATGTGCATGTTCCAGGTAAATTTCTGGTGGTAGTATAATTCATGTGTCCTCTTGAGGAGGGCTTAAGTTCAATGCAGGCCAACTTTGATAAACTGCATTCCCTATTTTTCATTTACCATTTCATAATCCTTTGCAGTATGGTCTGGGGAGGTTTACAGCATCATCTACTCACCTGATGGGAAATCTGTACATGTTGTCTACCTTGTGACACTCCATGGAACACATGTTCAGGTACCTTTTTCTTGTCCTGGGAAATGATATTGCATTTGTCCACTATTTATAAAAGACATAAGGTTTCTCTTTATGTGCGTCCCGCAGCGTTTCGCTCCTTCAAAATACATGAGCGGGTTCCCGACTCCCTCGTGAAGACGTCCGTCGAGGACAGTGGACGCCCCCTCAAGTACATCCCTTCGTGAGCCCCCTTAACTAAAAATTTATCGTCATCATCATCATTATCTGTTGCTGTTGTTTGAGCTGATTCAGTTCAGGTGTTGAGAATAACTTTATGTTGGGTAAAGAATGAAGGGTCAGGGATGTGATTTGTGAGGCTAGATGATATTTCTATGCTGTTTCATACGGATGTCGAGTACCGTTGCTTAGATAATTACATACTGCCTGTGCGTTGGTATTCCGAAGGAATATAACTAAAAGTAGTAACTTATTCACTGTGATCTTTGTGTAGTATAATGTTTAGTGTCACCACTATGACGATACAGGGTAAGAATAGATTGAGTTTGTCGAATGCTGATGGGGCTTTGCAGTTTGCAACAACAGTAGTTGAATTTTCGTAGTATCAAAGGTTAATTTTTATGATAAAATATGTACCACTAGAATGAGTGTGCAGAATTGCAGTCATGTCATAACATGAGTGTTATAATCCATATTTGTGTTTTTACCATTTCACGTGTCTGAATTTTCGAAGTCTACTTCTTTGGTCATTACCTTTTATGTGGGGGTAAGAAAAACTAATTTTATGTCAAAAATTCCGAAAAAGTGGACACATCTAAAATCTCAAGGTATTTCAATGCCTGCAAATTTGATAGATAACTGACATTCCTGCCTTCTCCTATCAGCACATGCACGCTTTGTTCTTGCCACTGTCCTAGCTATTACAGATTTGTGAGAATAAAATCCACCAGCGCATACTTGAATAAATTCCTTGCCACTGTCCTAGCTATTACAGATAGGAGCAGCTACCAGTTGAGCTGTATATTTGCCTGTCCTATTCTCCATGGTGGTTCGCTTCCTTTTCCCCTATGGCTTGCGGAGACTGCTTGGTTGTTAGGCCCAATACTTGTACCAGCGAGGAGCCGAGAATCCATGTCTAGGTTGTCGCAGGCTAGCAGCAGCAAATCTCCATCAGGGTAATGCTTTATCAGATGTTTTGATGAAAATAAGCACTTCATATTAAATAGGACCACATATTAAATAGTCTACTGCAAGAAATTTGAGATCCAAGTATTTATCTTGGCTGCATAGGTGTCTGTATTTCATTAACATAGGCTTTTGGTATTATTTACTAATAACAGGTTCTTTCTGCGTCTACTAGGTGTTTTCAGTTCACTTGTGCATTTTATGCGCTCCTGCCTCGATGTCCTCTTAGTCAGGTTCAAAGGCCCACTACTCTTTTTACTTCTAGGCGCTTAATTCGGTTTCAAAAAGTAACATATTGGGGAAGTACATAACCAGTTTTTTGTGGTCGAATAACTTCAAAAGAAAGGGTGGATTAAGCGGGTAGGTTGCAGGTTTTCTGGAGAACCGAAATCGATGGAACACCTGTTGTTCCATTGCCTGGTTTAAAAGGTGAAATGGCTGTTGCTTGTAGTATAACTAGATTTCCTAAAAGAATAAAGAAAACAAATGAAAGAATGAAGAAAATAAATGTTTAGTATTTTGTGCCTGCTCTGCACAATCCATTATACTATAAGTTAAAGTCAGCATATCAACAAAATTTATCTGTGGATATCCCTTGATAGTTTAGCTGTACAATGAGTCTGATTTCTTGCTTACTTCTTTCGGTATATTCGTGACACATTATAACTGTGACACACTGAGCTTATTTTCATGTTTGGATGAACTGATTGCACACTGGTTTCTCTCTGGTTTTAGCTATGCACAACCACTTTGAGGGACAGTTCATTTATGTCTCCACTGCTTTTGTTTGTTTCCTCTTGCAGAGGAAATTCGATTCGTCACCTACATGTTGTGGAAGAACAACTCTGGGACTGCTGATAGCAGCTATGGTACAAGGCCGTGGGAGAGCAGTAGAGCACTAGGTGGAGCAAAAGCATGGGAACTGGGGAGATCCGGTAGCGGGGTGAGGCCATGGTGGCCGGGAAGATCAGGCGGCGGCCGTGGCTGTGGGAGAAGTGGGTGGGGGACAAGGCGAGTCTATGCGGAAGAAGAAAGTGAGTGAGCGAGGTACAGAGTGACATGAATGTATCTTTTTTTTGTTTTTTTGAGTTTATTATTGGTAGCAATGCGGAAAAAAGATTCAAAGTGTTCTCTTTTTTTTATTAGATCATAAAAATTATGGGGTCAATAGGTTCGACCAAAAATCACCGGGTTTTACACAATTAATGGAGGCGCGTGAAGGGAATTTTCGCTTTTTTACTGGTGTTTGCCGAGTATCTTCTAGAGCACAATCGGCAAACATTGGATGTGAGGGGAATTCTCACGCTTGTTTGTTAGAGAAGACTCGGTAATGAGACGTCACTGTCATGGCGCCGTCAGATACAGGTGAGATGGCCATGTGCCTCCTTTGCTGGGTGCTTCGTACGAGATTAACCGAGTATATCTGTTTTGCCGAGTATTGTCCTAAATATAATCGGCATACGTCCGTCATTGCCAGAGTAAGATTCTTTTGCCGAGTGTGTTATGGTTGCTACTCGGCAATGCTGTATAGAGTTCCGAGATTTGTTCTACATTGCCATATTTAAAAATTTCTCTGATATATGTTTTGCTCTTGTAGATCATGAAAATGACAGAAATAGATATTATCAACGATGCAAATAAATTGTCAACCGGCGTCCTGATGGAAAATTATTGGAAAATAAAAAAACACATAACGATAAAATATAGCGACCGTAGCAACGCACGGGCATTTTACTAGTTATAGTAGAGATTAGTTCTCACTAGTCACTACTCACTACACCTTAGTTAGCACTTGTGCCTCGCCTCCAATAGTGCCCGTACAAAATACATAGAAAAACTTGGTTACCATATACTCTGATATTTAAAAATAATTTATTTTTTAGAAAAAGTTTATAAAGCTTTGAAACTGATATTTGTGCAAATATTATCAAGTATTGTACTCGTAAAAATATAACTTTCATTGCACCCTGGGTCAAAGATTTGGTTAAAGTAGCGCTATATACACGTTATATTCGTCAGGATTTTCTCTTTTTGTCCAGCAGCCAATGAGAATCATTTCCTAGCCAATTTTTATACATGAGAAGAATACTGGGAAATCTTTGAGCGTAAAAATTTAGGAACTTTTTGACCACTTTCTGGATTTCTAGAAAAAATCCCGTATAACACGTGCGCTTGTCTCCATGTTTAGTCCACGTCCTATAGATATACGAGCATACGATGTAAGTGACGGTGATTAGCTGTGCATCCATGATATTGACAGTAGCGAAGAAAGTCATGATGGCTGTGATCGGAGGATTGTGCTGGTGCAGAAGAGGTTTGGTAGCGATGAAGACTCTAGGGTCTAGGCACTGATTTTATGTGTGTCGGACTGTCGGGTGTTGGGGACTTGCAGCAGCGGACTTGGCAAGAGGGGGCGGCAACACAGTTGGACAGCATTCTAGTGGTACTAAATACCGAGCCGTGATGTTCAGGGTGAAAGGTCAAGGTCTGACCTTCATTGGTTGTACCTGGCAATGGCCTTACTGAAGGCATTGTTTTGGAATCACGGTCTTTCTTCAGGGTGAAAGCCCAAGGTCTGGTCTTCATTGGTTGTACCTGGCAATGGCCTTGCTGAAGACATTATTTTGGAGAACCTATTTGCGATCCGGGTGTTGTATTTTGGCGGTGGTTAGAGTGTTGCTGTTGCGAGTGTTCATCACTCCGACGGGGGGCTTTGTTTTATTTTTCTCTCTTTTTTATTTTATTTCATGGTTGTGTGCATCCTGGATGTCTTCCGATATCTTGTTGGTGCAGAGGCTGGGTGTAATCGGTATCTCTTCGATATTAATATATTCCCTTTATCAAAATAAAAAAAAACCGTCGCCCTTGCATACTTGAAAGGATCGGTGTGGGAGGGTGACTTCGAAAAGTACCAATGCAATAATTGCTCTGGAAAACCATGGAAAGAAGTTTGAACATATGAAAGGCCATGACAATACAAACAAAAATCTATCTTGAGAAATATATGGAACAAGACTCAAAAATATTGTG
This sequence comes from Puccinellia tenuiflora, assembly GCA_012064385.1. Taxonomy (NCBI): domain Eukaryota; kingdom Viridiplantae; phylum Streptophyta; class Magnoliopsida; order Poales; family Poaceae; genus Puccinellia; species Puccinellia tenuiflora. The sequence continues at coordinate 2,398,532 of QRDG01000308.1, read as the reverse complement.
GAGTTACTACAAAGACGTGTCGTGCACGTGCATACTAACTAGTTTCAGATAAAAAGATACCTAAAAACACATAAGTTCTCGCTCCTCTAATACCCTCTGTACGGGGTACAGGGTACTTGGAACATGCTATTAGTAGTTTTATGCTCAGTCATTAATTGTATTATTAGATTACTTTGAAAATCACTTACAAATTAACTCAAATGAGTTCATAATATTCTAAAGTTCATCAAATAATACTGCATAAGGCAACACATGTAAGTTCAGACTGAAACTTAACACTGTTATAAGCATCAATATGTTCCATTCAATCTTTTCATCTTCGATCACTAACTGTATCATTGTTTTTTTATAAGGTAATTATAGAATCATAGTTTATTTGGATTACAGACTAATTCATTAGTACTCTGAAGCTCATGAAAGTAGTACTGTATCAGGTAAGTCCAGATTGAAACTTAACATTGTATTAAGTAACTCATCAATATATTCCATCTACTCTCTTTATCTTTGATCGCTAATTGTACCATTATATGTTCATAAATATTTTTCCAATATAATCTAGTTGTAAGTCAAACTAATTCTAAATATCTGGAGTTCACGAAAACAGTGTTGAATGACGCGACATATGCAAGTCTAGAATGAAACTTAACACGGTACTACAAGTAACCCATCAATATATTCCATTCACAACACCTCCTCACATCTGCCACTGGTACATGAACAATCTGAACATTCAAACAGAAAAGACAAAAATGAAACCCATAGAGAGACGCCATTCCAGGCTACAAATCACTCTGGCATCTGTTGACCACAGCACATTTTGGCAGTCTTTTATGCCACCATATATATTATGTATACATGGCTGCCAGACTGCCGCATGGCACAAACACATCTGTACTTAACAACCTATGTTTATCATACAAACCCGTACTGTAATTGCACACTTGCTCGAGTAACTTAATTAAGAGGATAAGGAGAAGAAGCTGAAGCTGAAGCTTCTCAGGTGCAGACATGTTGGCTGCTGGCTCAGGGGCTGATCAGTCCATCCTTTTCTTCGCCGCCGCCCCCGCTGCTGCTGCGAACCTGGGCTCCTTGTCCTGGAACTTCTGCTCCAGGTACACCTCCATGTAGTCTCCGAATGAGAAGCTCGGGTAGTCGGCGCCGGTGCCGGAGTCGGCGCCTGCGGGGATCGCCGGTGCGATGGTTGCTGCACGTGCCGGGTTGTAGAAGGAGGCAATGGAACGGCGGTTGCCTTCGCGGATTGCCAGGACGCGGTGCCACGCGCTCTTATACCGGCCATTGCTCATCACCTGCGATGAAGTTGCTTGCAGTGAGTAATTCTGGTCTGAAACTCACTAACATTTGAATTGCAGTGAGTGATATATTATTGTCTAAAATTGGGTACAAAGACTTTCAGGATTCAGAACACAAGTTTTCTGGAGGTAGTTTCTTGGGTTGACTCATAAATATTTTTATACTAGTAGTTTCTCCAGATCGCAAAGCAAGAAGGTAAGATAAGCATCATAATTCAACTGTAGACCGCTACTAAATTAAGTGCGGGTTAATTAACGTGAGCTCCACAAGTCCACCAAGACCAGCAACAATACTCAACATACCTCGATCTGGTCGCCGGTGTTGATGACGATGGCGTTCTCGACGGGCTGTACGTCGGTCCAGAGGCCGTCGCGGCCGAGAACCTGCAGTCCACCGACGCGGTCGTCCTGGAAGAGCAGGATGAGGCCGCCGGCGTCGGTGTGGGCGCGCAGCCCGTCCACCATATCCGGCCGCGGGCACGGCGGGTAGTGGCTCACCTTGGTGCCGTAGAAGGGCTCAAAGTCGCCGTCCTTGGAGAAGACCTTGGTGATGTGCCCTTCCTCCAGCCCCAGCAGCTCCTCCATCACGCCCAGCATCTTCTCAGCCAGCTTCTTCAGCTCCCTCCTGTACTCCATCATCGTCTCCCTGCAATTCAAATGTTAGTGAGTCTCTGAAAAAAAAAACAGATGTCAAATAATCTGTTATGAGTTTCTCGCGTTTTACTTACTTGAAGGTTGGAGGGATAGAGGGCCATGGCATGTCATCCTGAAGGGTGAAGACATCCTCCCAATCCATGCCTTCGATCTTCCTCGTGGCGAGGCCCTCGCCTTCCTGGTTCACCAGGGCGGCCAGGGCCTTGACAGCAGGGTTGGACCCGTTGAACCCTTCCTCACGCAGCTTATAGCAGTCGTTGCACACCTTCTTCACCCTCTCCAGCAGCTCAGCAGGGATGCCAGTGTTCACAAGCTGAATCACAAAATCTTCTCATGAGTATCATGGAACATTGACATCCATAACTGCAAGTTATGTGTATGCTTACCTGGAAGAACCCCCACTCCTCGAACCCGGCGGCGATCTCCGCCAGAGCGACCGCCCTCTCGTCGCCATCAAGCCGGGAGAAGTCGATGACAGGGATCGCCATTGCACGTCGCTGGTGTGTTGATTGGGTAGCTTCCAGTCACAATGGCTCTCAAACTTGAAAGGTGTGCAAGAAGAAGAAGGGAGATGGTGTTGAAGCTGTGAGGCAAAGCCCCCTTTTATAACTGCAGCAAGGTAGGTGTCAAATGTTAGTTTATTCGCCACATATTCTTCCCTGTGGGAAAGCCAGAGCCCAATTAAGCGGGGTTTGAATTGGTTTGCAAGGCAGAGGCATCGTATCATTCTGGACGGTGTTTACTCTGGTTCTTGCGATCCGAGTTTTGTTGTTAATTAGTGTGTGATCGACGGCGAGTTTGGGTTCTTGGGACTAAAGAAATGTGCTGTAGAGTCAATTGAGAGAGAGAGAGAGAGAGAGAGAGAGAGAGAGAGAGAGAGAGAGAGTCAGATGAGATCATGAGAGATCATTCATCCTGTGCAATTCCAGCTGCTGCAAGTCAATTATAGAGCGGCGTGTAGGACGGTTAGCTCGTGGAAACCGATTTTGACTCATTTTGTTATTTCCTTTGTCTTTCTCAACTGCTAAATGTAGATCTTGTATAGGCTGATATATGAAAACAAAATACAAGTGTGTGTTGTGCCAAGATTTTGTGTCGGACTTGTCTATCCTTGAGATGTGTTTCGTCTAGGAGACCTAGCCACTACAACTTTGCCTCATTCATCCGCCGTTTCCCCCTCCTCCGACCGGCCTTACCAACGTTCGGAAGGGCGGGGAATCTCATCTATGAGTGGATTTCTTAACAAAGGTAGTGTTCTCAATATAGTAGTTTAGGGTTTTGGTTGTCCTCATCCTTTTGGTAACCATGTCGATGGAGACAACATCATCTACAATAAGTGATATTCGATCCTTCATTCAACAACGAGATCTCCTTCCCAACGTCGATGATAGTGTTGGAATATTAGGTATGGTACTTCGAAGCTTTCCTCGTTGGATCGATTTAGAATTTCTCTCATGGTTGTCGCCAAGAAGATGGTCCTCGCAATATTTCTCCCGGATGCTATGCCTCGACAATGTTGATTTGTACCCTTGGCTCCCCAACAACATCGACAAGGTAGTTCAGTTGCTCTTCCATGAAATACTAGTTTTCGTACTCTTGCTGATGTTGGTTTATTACCTTAAAGATTGCATCAAGCGCATGGCCTTTGCATGTGGACAAAAAACAAAATTGCGAGAGAACCCTAATTGTATTCATACGTATGTTGTTTTGTCTCTGATATTTATCTACAGCTTCCTTGGGGATAATATAAGATTGTATGTTTGAAGAAAAAATAGTTTGAAGACATCTATGGTTTGCTATTATTTTAGAATTTATTTTTGTAATCGCTGGATATATCACTCTGTATAAACCATGTACTATTCACTACTATAATATATCGTGATATTGATTATCAAAAAATATTGTGTGTCGAATATTGAAGACAACGCCTCAAGGAACACTGAATTTATGTAATGTATTGGACTTTTATAATATATAAACTATTTTCACTCAGCATCGGGTGACTCAAGTGGCGAACCCAACGCCCACACTCGGCTCTCCCTTCGGTTCCGCTCTGTCGCAATTGTCGGGCAAAGCCCACGGTAGACCTTAGTGGCATGACACCATTTCTGGCCTCAATCTAAGGATTTGCTGGGGTGTGGGTCGATGGCGTAGGAGCGGCGGTGAAGCACAAATGGCAGGATTTGCTGGGGTGCTGGGGTGTGGGTCGATGGTGCGACCACCTGTATTTTGGTCGAGGGGTCGATCATCTCTAGATTTGGTGGCAGGCTGACAGGCCCTCACTATGGTCCTTGTCTATGTTTCCTCCAGCGGTTAGCGGCTTGGGTCATCTAAATCACGCTAGAACAAGGCGTTGCACTTAACTCAACATGTTTAGATACATGAGGACACAAACAATCTGCCTCCGGCTACCACTGGCGAGGTCAGCATATATAGGGAGTTCGAACGGGCCCAAGTAAGTTCGGCGACGTCACTGTCCTTGCGACGTTATCCTACACCAAGTTGTCTGCAGTCTGTGGCCCTTCTTCATGGATTACTCTAGACATGAGTTCATGTCATGCACACATCCATCATGGGACCTGACTTCTACAACATTGACTTCTTCTCTTAAAGAGCTCATGTATGATGGGGGTGTTGATCATGCCTTCCTAGCGATATCTTGGCCGGATGGATGAACTTTTGTACTTCATCGATTCCTGAAAGCGCACAGACGTGTCCTGCGCACCTTTGCGCTTGTGTAACGCATAATTCATGTTCAGCGTTGTTAAGGCTAGGACACATGGCGGTGTTGGCTAGAAAAGTGACCTATAGCACATGGTAACTTGGTTTGGTGGTGCTCTTTGAGTACCGAATCTTGAGTTCTGGGTGAAACCCTAGATCTGATACTCATTGGTGTTGTCTAGTAATGATGGTGTTGGCACATTATTAACTTTTGAAGGCGCTTGGCGTTTTTCAAACTTTCTCTTTAGGTGAAAACCCATGATCTAACCATTACTGTTGTATTCGATGATTGGGGTGCTTGCGTTTCGTTTTCCTTTCTAGAGGCTTTGCTTGGAGATCCCGTCTCAAAGTCTAGGTCTTGTCGGGGACGATGGTTTATTTGTCACATGTCGTTTTTCACTGTATCGTGACATTCGATGGCATGTCCTTTGTTTTATTTCATTTTAATAATTTGGTTGTGTGCATTTCGATCTCTTGACTAGCTCTTGAGACTGTGTTGTTGCGGAGATCGTGTGTAATTGTTATTAGCTTGACAAAGGGGTGGCGGTTGAGTTTTGGCGGCCGTGTCGTGTCGCCTTTTCCCGAGGGCGCGGATCTCGTTCGGGATCGCCATGATGGAGCTGGCAGAGAGGTCCCCGTCAACCGTGTCGCCGCGGACATCGCGGAGTGGCCGGCTCTCTTCAAGGAGGAGAGGGACGACATCGAAGACAAGTGGGACGACCAAGAGAGGTGGTTCCTCCAGCTGCGGTTGGACCGGTGGCATGACTACACGATGGAGGGCGTTCTCGTGAAGGCGCGGAGACAACACAACATCGACTCGCCACCACACCCGCCACCTCTGTTCACACGAAATTGGGTGGCATGTGGCGTAGCGGTGGCTTCATGTTTCACATGCCGAAGTCAGGGCCGTGTGTGCCTCAACGGAGAGGCAGCATCGTCATCTGCAAGCCGAGGCCTAGGGCCTTGCGCCTCCATGCCACGGCGGGTTCGCCTTATGTAGGCCCAAGCCAAAGTCGTAGCCTGAGGAGGCCACACCGAAGTGGTGCACCGCATTGTCATTATAGGACCCTGCCAACGGGGCACCCTGATCTCACCCAGACGATGCTCGATTCATCAAACATGCTGCAACCCAAGGCACCACTACCGCGCCATTCCCTCGACCCGCCGGACCGCCTCGGCTACTAGCCGACATTGCACACGTTGTTGATGCCACGGCAGCTGGGGCCGATGGAGCAGTAACCGTGCCCGTCGCGGCAGCCGAAGTCGGAGCCCTATGACGACATCAACTACATTGATAACGACGAGTAGATCTAGAGTAGATTTTGGTTCTTGTTCATATTTCATTTGAATCTATGTAAATTTTCACAAATTAAAACGAAATTTGTTAAACTTTAGGTGATCAAATATGTTTTAAACAAACTTTCGAATGCGCCACAGGGACAGCCACCCCAAAGGACCGGACATGTGTCCAGACGTCCACATGACGGAGACCATTTCAAATGTGCCAGACACAATTTCGAAAACGCCGGTTGAAATGAGATCGTAGAAAGAGATCTTTCGGACCATCAAGGGGCCAGCACTGCGCTTGACCCTGGAAGTTCATGCCCATGTGACGGCAGGTTAGCTTACAACTGTAGCCGTGTGTCCCCTTATCTTCTACCGCCCCTCGCTGGAGTGGCGGAGTTGACCTTGCGCTGCCGGCTGCACCATGAATATTCCATCCGTTCACTCGTTTGTTGCCGTGGCGGATTATTGTCTTTTGGCAGTTGCACGCATCGTCGATCTCTTCTTCTCCAATTTCTATGTGTTCTTACGCCAGCTTCCCCATTATCCGTGTGATGACAAGTCCAAGCTGACACATAAACAGATGCGGTTGCTGTCTGGGTCACGTTAGCCTAGAGTTACCGGCCTACCAGTCAGCTGTTTTTTTTTTTAATCCAGACAGACCACAGATGCACACATGGTGTACATCGTATTTTCAGGTGAATGGTATGCCATGTACATCGTATTCCCAGTTTGTATATTCATCTATATGATAAGGAAAATGCCGAGGCCTGCACTAACAAGGACGTCTACAAGTTAACCTAGTCATGTTAAACATCTATTTTCAGGTTAAATACAGGTTCTATCTCAGTCCCGTTAACAAGGACGTCTACATGCTATCGAGAATTCTGGATGTGTCTAACAGAGCGACAGGAGTGTGGCGACTTGGGAGGCGATGGGATCGCCTCCCCCGTGGTTCGGCGCCGCTCGGGCAAGCTGCGACGGCGTAAGGGACGCCGGAGTAGGTCGTCGCGGCCGGGCGCGCCTGGTGCCGGAGCTGGAGTGGTCGTCGGAGGAGTCCGGCAGCCGGGGTTACTCGCCGCGAGCACCTCGTGGGGAGGTGACACTCGGGGACTTCCTGCCGGCGTTCTCGGCGGTATGTGGGACGCGGCCTGGGGGGAGCGAGGGCTCCTCGCCGGGTCGGCCTTCCGTGGTGCCTTGCGCGGTGGTGGGCGGGCTGCCGCAAGGGGCGGGGCCGCCATCGCCGGCAGATCTGGTGCCTCCGTGGGCGGAGGATTTTCCGCCGCTTCCGGCGGGGCGCGAGATTTTCCGCCGCTTCCGGCGGGGCGCGAGGGCCGGTGTGCCGCTGGGGTGCTTAGCGGGTTGGGTGGCCCGGCGGAGGTGCTGGTGGGCGCGGTGCTCGTGCGTCTGGAGTGTGCGGTGTCGCGGGCGCCGCCGTCGCCGCCGGTGCGGTCGCCTGGGGCTCGGGAGGACCTAGGGTTTGCGTCAGGGACGACGCTCCCTGGCTGGGCCCTGGGAGGCCGGGGTGGTCCGGCCCGGCCTGTGGGCCTCTCCTCGCAGGGGTGTGAGGGATCTGGGGGATCGGTTGCTGGGCCGCGAGGGGATGGGCCCCGCGAGCGGCTGCTGGAGTTACCGTTGGTTGGGCCGCAGAAGGTGCCTGGGCCCAGCGAGGAAAGGGTCGAGGCCCAGTCCGAGAGACTTGGGTTTCCAGCTGCATCAAGTATAAGTAGGTGGGTTTGGCTCCCGGTGGGAACCCCAGACATTTCGCTAGGGTTTCCTGCCTCTTCAGAAGAAGTCAGCCGCCACCTCAAATCTAGGTTTTCGCACAGTTCCATACACAGATCTTCTCAGACCCTGCTGATGAACCGCGACGGGAGTGACCGTGACCGGAGAGCGAAGAGGCCTTTCGAGGAGGTGGGGCGCGGCAGCGAGGGCTACCGAGATGGGGATCTCCGGTACCGTCTAGACCGCGACCAGGATGCTCAGCGGCGCCAGCGGGAGAGGAACGAAGAAGATGACAGGCTGCGGGAGACGGACCGTAGGGAGGAGGAGCGGATGAGGAACCAACTGCTGGCGAATCCGCGGGGGCGGGATTCTGGCCGAGGGGGGCAATGGAGAGATCCACTGGCCGGGGGGCCCCCGTGGGGGGGTCCGTCGGGGGGGGGGGCGCCGCCGGCTGCCCCGGACACCTCCAAACTCACATGCTTCAAGTGTGGGGAGCCGGGCCACGTTCAAGCCGCGTGCACAGGAGAGGCTTTCTGCATGAAGTGCAAGGTGAAGGGTCATATGACGGCGATGTGTACCGCGGAGAAGTCGAGATTGAGGCCTGTCTGGGTGGGCTACGGCATGGAAGGAAGGGGTTTCTTCCACATCTCGATCCCGGAGGACCAAATGAAGAAGCCCACTGCCAACACAGCCAAGATCTATGCGGAGAAAGGAAACTTTGCGGCGGAAGAATTGATGGACGAGCTCAGAGAACTGGTGGATGACAAATGGGACTGGTAGGTGCGCAAGTTGAGCTCGACTGATTTCATGGTCGTCTTCCCGTTGAGGGAGTTGCTTCGGTTGGCTAGCCGGGGCGGTGGCCTGGTTCTGCCCATCACGGAGTACCGTGCCATCGTGACAGAGGTGTCGGGGGACCCTCTGGCTGCGGAGACACTTGAGCAAGTGTGGCTGCGGCTGATCGGGGTGCCTGACCCACTCCGTGAGGAATCTACGCTCTTGGGCTGCACTCTTGAGTTGAGAACACCATTGGAGGTGGATGCTTCTTCATTGGAGAATTCGTCGGCCCCCATCCGTATGCGTTTTGGCTGCCGTAAGCCGGTCCAGCTGAAGCCATTCATCACGGTGTTCATCAATCTTCAGGGATACAAGGTGACCGTGGAGCGTGAGGGTGAGGAGAGCGACCTGGGACCGCTTCCCCCTCCCCCTCCGCTGCCCCCGCGACGCAAGGAGGATAAGGATGACGAGGATGCTGCGGCCCAGGACAGCTCGGAAGGGGAAGACGATGATTATGGCAGGAAAAGGAGGAGGAAGTCTAGAAGCGGTTCGGCGGATAAAGGGGGTGTTGGCAAATCGGGGGAAGGAAAAAACATAGAGCAAGGGGCTCCTAAGGAATGTGTCCTACCCCAGCTGGAGTGCTCGTCCCCGCTCCCCGTGGTGCCCGAGGTGGGACCGTTGGACAATCTGGTGCTGCCCAAAACTATGTTCTCCCAGTACGGATCAAATCTCACTCCGGATGGCAATGTGTTCAAGGTGCTGGGAGCCATCGTTCAAGCAGCTAAGGCTCCCGCTCAGTCGGTTGTGCTCTCGGAGGCTCCTGATGGGTCGGTTCTCAGCGAGTCTAGGCTGCTCTCCCCCCACGAGACCGTAGTTGGCTCCCCATCTGCAGTGACTACGGCTGCTTCTGCTCAGGACGAAGGTGACTCTGCTCGGACCAGGGAATGGCGCAGCAAGATGAATCAAGACCGGGCAGCTAAGGGGGCTGCGTTGGCGCAGAAGACTCCGCTTGTCGAGGTGTGGACTCGGCAATTCCCAAGGTTGTGTACCCCGGGTTGATTGAAGGGGAGAGAGTATGAACGTTGGTGATCACGACGGCTAACAGGGGGCGAATTTACCCAGGTTCGGCCCCTCGAGATGAGGTAAAGACCTACTCCTGCTTGTCTGGTATTATCGAGGTGGCTACAATGGCGAGATGGCAATCTCGCTAGGGTTTGCCTGTGTGTTTCTTGCCCTAGGTGGCGCACCCTCCTGGCCTTTATATCACAGGCCAGGTCTCGGGTGGATGGTGCGGATTGCACATTACAGGATAAGGAAAGCCATCACCGGCCTAACCGGCTACTCGGGCCACACGGTACACTTCATGGGCTTCAATGGGCTTCCCTTGGCGTGACCCAGGTACCACCACCGTGGGGTACCCGAAAGGTAGCCCCACGACACCGCTGGTGGCGACTCCTAGTGGCTCGGAGCACCCTGCTCCCTCGGGTGCGCTGGCGATGGGGGACTTCCTGTCGGCGCCAGTGATCCCGGGCCTGGATGCTCCGGTGGCTAGGGGACTCAGGTCGAAGGCGGCCCCGGTGGAGATCATGCGCAGGAGTGCTAGGTGTGCGGGAGACAGTGACGAGCCAGTGTCGGTCCGTGTGGCGAGACTGACGGCAGGAAAATTCGCCTCTCCTTCCAAGGCTACTCCTCAATCCAAGAAGCAGCAGAAAGGTACTCATCCTGATCCCATCTTTTCTATTCTGCAAGATCTTCCCGATGCTCATCTCCTTTCGGTAGCATCAGATAGTTGTGTGGTTTTTCCCTCCGTGGCTGGCGAGGCGAGTGAGGTCCTATCGATCATCAGGGCCAACGAGTTGGCGCAGGCCGCGTTGGCGAGTACCAGAGATAGGTTAGAGAAAGAACTGGCAGAGACTAAGAAGGCCGAAGCCGCTGAGGCCCTAGCAAAGACAGGGAAGCAGGCCGCAGTCCTCTGTCCCGAGGGGGGCAGCAAGCAGAGCCGGAACCTTCGACAGGGGTCGTTCGCTCCACAGCTGCAGGGAAGCAAAGATCCCCGTCTCCACCAAAAGCTATCTCCAAGAGGAGGTCAAAATCGGTTGCACCGCAGGGGCGGCGCCCAGTAACCCGCCAAGCACGGGCTAACGGAGTGGATATCTGATGCGGTCTCTATTTTTCAACATTAGGGGTTTCGACCGTGTGGGGCGCCGAACCCTGATCAAGAATCTGCTCCACACGCACCAGATAGACATTGTCTGTCTACAGGAAACGATCAAACGAGATTTCACGGATGTGGAGCTTCAAAGTCTAGAGGTGGGCGAGAAATTCTTCTGGTGTTGGTTGCCAGCCTCTGGCCATTCTGGTGGCATCCTTTTGGGTCTGCGGGACAGCGCGTGTGAGGTGGAGAGTACTGACAGGGGTCAGTTTTTTCTCAGCGTCAACTTTCTGCATAGGCGACTCAATAAACCCATGACCCTAACTGGATTCTACGGACCTGCAAATCATGCTTCATCGGAAGCCTTCCTTGTGGAACTCTCTGCTATGATCGCTAGATGCAGGTTCCCGATCCTCCTGGGGGGGGGATTTCAACCTGATGCGTGGAGCACAGGACAAGAATAATGACCGTCTCAACTGGCCGCGCATTAACATGTTCAATGATCACATTGCGAATTGGGCGCTGTCGGAGGTTCCTCGGACTGGGGCGAGGTACACATGGTCAAACAGGCAACTCAATCCGGTAAGGTGTGTGTTGGACAGGGTGTTCATCTCACCCGAGTTGGATGCGCTCTTCCCCCTCTCCTCCCTATTCGCTGAAACTAGTCTCGGCTCCGACCATACTCCGCTGATTTTCAACTCGGGTGAGGGTACCCCAGTGCGAAGCAACCGTTTCTTCTTTGAAGTTGGCTGGTTCGAGCTTGATGGTTTCCAGGACCTTGTCCTCTCAAACTGGTCCAGATTGGCGGTTTGTGCCGGGGGGCGTGACATTGTAGATTGGTGGAACCACATGAGTGGGGGACTCAGGCAATACCTGAGGGGATGGAGCAGAAATATGGGTAGGGATGCTAGGAACCGAAAACTCACCCTGGTCAACCAAATCATGAGTCTGGACCAGAAAGCTGATACGGTAGGGATTGACGAGGAGGAATGGACATTTCGTTACTACCTGGAAGAACAACTGCTGCAAATCCACCGGATGGAGGAATACTGGCGGCAGCGGGGGAGGGTACGATGGACGCTCCAGGGGGATGCGAACACAGCTTACTTTCACGCTATTGCAAACGGCCGTCGTCGAAAATGCGTTATCTCCTCGATTCAAACAGACAGCGGTCTGATTAGGGACCCTAGACTGATCCAAGACCACGTGTATGATTTTTATAGGGAGCTCCTTGGGTCCGATGCTCCACGCCACCTTAGCCTGGCTCTGGATACGTGGGCGGAGGACACCCGGGTCTCCGACCGGGAGAACAATTCCATCCTCCTCACTTTCTCCGAGGAGGAGTTAGAGCACCTGGTGATGGACATGAAGGCGAACACTGCTCCGAGACCGGATGGGTTTCCGGTCTCCTTTTTCAAGAACTTTTGGCCTCAGTGCAGACACGGGGTGCTGCACATCCTCAACGATTTTATTCTAGGGAGAATAGACGTATCTAGACTGAATTTTGGTGTCCTGTCGCTGATTCCCAAGACTCCGGGGGCGGATCGGATTACCCAGTTCAGACCGATTGCTCTTATCAACGTGATTTTCAAGATCATTTCAAAAGATTTTGCCTCCCGCCTTGACCCGATTGCTAATAGGATCATCAACCCCACCCAGACTGCATTCTTAAAGGGAAGAAGCATTCTGGATGGGGCCCTGGCGCTGCTGGAAACCGTTCATGAACTTAAGTCCAAAAGGCTGGGAGGAATCCTTCTGAAGCTAGATTTTGAGAAGGCGTACGACAGGGTCAACTGGTCATTCTTAATAGAGGTGCTGCGTCGAAAGGGTTTCGACGCAGGCTATATCCATAAGATTCAACAGCTGGTCTCTGGGGGACAGACTGCAATTTCTATTAATGGTGTGGTTGGTCCCTATTTCCGCAACAAGAGGGGGTGCGTCAAGGGGACCCACTCTCCCCGCTGCTGTTCAATTTCATCGTGGAGGCCCTCTCGGCGATGCTCTCTGCTGCGGCATCGGCAGGGCACATCAAAGGGGTGGTTCCCCATTTGGTTCCGGGGGGACTGACGCACCTCCAATACGCGGATGACACTATTATTCTGATCCAGAATGAGGAACTCGACATCACCAATTTGAAATTCCTTTTGCTTTGTTTTGAGGACATGTCGGGCTTAAAAATCAATTTCCACAAGAGCGAAGTTTTTGTCCTGGATGAGCCTCTGCAGGAACAACAGCGTATCGCCCATATGTTTAATTGTAAGCTGGGAGAGTTCCCATTTCTATACCTGGGTCTGCCTATCTCAGATCGTAAGCTGACCATTGAACAGTGGAACTTTCTAGTGAATAAGCTGGCTGACAAAGTGGAAGTTTGGATGGGCAGATTGCTCTCCTCAGGTGGGAGACTTATCCTATCCAATGCTTGCCTAGATGCCCTCCCTACCTTTGCCATGGGTCTGTTTCTTCTGCAGGACGGGGTGCATGCCAAGTTCGACTCGATCAGGGCCATATTCTTTTGGGAAGGATCTGGCCCTAGCCGAAAATACCACTGGCTCAACTGGCCGGCAGTTTGCAGGCCGAAGGACTGTGGGGGTTTGGGGCTGACTAATACCAAGAATATGAACATTGCTCTTTTGCTTAAGTGGGTCTGGAAGCTTTTCCAGAACACGGGCTCTATTTGGCACACGCTGGTGTCGGCCAAGTACCCTGAGGCGGCAGACATCTTTGCAGCTACAACCCACGGGGGTCGCAGTTCTGGCAGAGTATCCATAGGATTAAGCATTTCTTCAAAGTTGGTTCGAGATATGTAGTTAGAGACGGGCAGAGGACTGCCTTCTGGTCGGATTGGTGGATAGGAGAGGAGCCCTTGTGCAAGTCCTTCCCTCATCTCTTTGCGGTTTGCAGTGATCCCCATATTCATGTTGCCGAGGTGTTTGCCCCGGATAGCGAGGGTATCTCTTTTCGCCGTGCCTTGGACCAAGAGGGGCTGACCCAATGGCACGGCTTGGTGACCTTGACGGACTCGGTGGCCCTTAGTGAGGGCCGTGACGAGGTTCGATGGGCGTTAGAACAGTCAAGAGTGTATTCGGTGGCCTCCATGTACAGGCGACTCTCGCAAGGGGCGACAGTGGCCTTCGCAGACGATATTTGGGCAGCCAGGCTGCCCTTGAAGCTAAAAATCTTCTCTTGGCAACTCGCGTTAGATCGACTACCTACGGGCGCTAATCTGGTAGAGCGTCATGGACCTTCCTCCGGCTGCTGCGCTCTCTGTGGTGTGTCGGAGGACGCAAATCACGTGTTCTTTTCGTGTGTCATGGCGAAACTTGGCTGGAGTGTCGTGCGGAAACTGCTAGGGTGCAGTTGGTCCCCGGCGACCTTCCCTCAAGCTTTCGCCTGTATTCACCCCCTTTTGGGCTCGCGACGTAGGCTATGTTGGATTGTGATCTCCATCCTGTTTTGGGCTCTCTGGGTTACGCGCAATAAGCTGGCTATGGAAGCAAGAGTGCTGCGACACCCCTCCGACTTTATCTACAAACTTGCTTTGTTTCTCCAGGTGTGGGCGGCACTCTCAAAGGAGGGCGACAGGGCGGCGCTGCAGGCTTGGGCAAGCGATCTTAAAGTTATCTATATCTCCCTCGCGCCGTCACCAGCTACCTAGTTTTCTCTCTCGGTTTAGTCTCTTGTGCTTCCCGGTCTGTAAGGGGGAGGCCGGCCCCGTTATTTGTCGTGCTGTGGCTTTCGTTGGTGCTCTTCTTAGCTGTGTATGCCGCAGCATCGTGTGGTCTGTTTGCCGATGAAACTTCGTTGTGAACTTCTGTTTTATTAATTTAAAGCAGGGCTCTAAGCCTTTTGTCTAAAAAAAGAATTCTGGATGTGAGCGGATGTGGGTATCCAGTTACTAAAGTATGATCAAACACTCAGGAGTCAGGACTAAGTCCAGTAGCTTTGCTTCCGTGTGTCCTCCCATCTGTATAGTACTGTATATAATCACATAATGTGCCGGGTCAATGTGCCATGAGCAAACCACGACATGCTTATGTCTGTAGTCCTGTAGACATTAAGGCAACATCAAGAAAAACAAAGTAATCTGTCACAATTTGTTGGTTACTTTTTTTTCTTCGCAATAGAGATTGAAACCCTTGGCTTCTGCATTTTGCTGGTCACATCTATCTATATATATATGTCATATTAACGTCTGGATGACCAAATCATGCATGCTTGAACCCATTGCCACTTATACGAGCTAGTTGACTTACTTCAGTTAGTTAACTAATATAATGTGTGTTCACGCGCTGTGCTAATATTTTGGTTCATTCATGCCAATTTCATCCATTTGGAAGAAACATAATTTTTGGGAAAATGACATGGTTTCGTTCATGTATGACTTGTGAGAGTAGTGCAAGAGGGATAAATCCCTTAATCCTAGCCTTGCACCACGGAATAGGGCATTTTGGCCTTGTTTATCTATGTGCAATACTTGTTAACATATTTACTCTTTGGTTTTTGATGAGTTGTATCACTAAACCATCATCACTGGTTGAATTTGTATGTGTCAAGCTTCATACACTAGCCAACGCAACCAAACATTCAAACTAACATCAATTCAATAATATGCACGGGAAACCATAAGGTTTCTACACACAATAGCTTGCTTCCACATGACCGTTAATCGTCCTAGGAGGTAATGGAAAACGGCAAGGCAAGCAAAACAAACTACTCTTGATTTGGTCAGAACGAAGTACTAATAGGAACAGAAACAACGAAATTTAACTAAATAGGGGAACGGGAAATGCATCCATTTTCTCACTGACGGGCAAGGGTTCGTAAACATCTTTTTATTTCAGAGAAAAGTTTTATTTCAGACAAAAGTTTCGCTTCTTCTCACGAAGCACTTGGTTCGATGTGTTTCCTGTGATTTTCAAGCAACAAGCTAAATTATTTAGTCATCTCTTGTTATTGATATGATAAAGTAGAATGGCCGACCATCTACGTACTCCTTGCTAGTTTTGAGTTTTATATTACAAATTCAAAATCTAAATATGGACATTGCATGGTGAGAGAGAAATACAAAATCCTACTCCAAACAATAAATAGAAACTGTGATTAAACCAGTATTCACTTTAGATTGTTCCATGTATATTTTTAGATAAAAGGCATTTACTGCCCAGCTTTAAATTAATAAAGCATGAGAGTCAGCGGGTTTATAGCATGCTGGGGTGGCCAGCTTACAATAAGGAAGTTTACAGTACACAGAACGAACATAGAAGCAGGACAGCTGGGAACAAAGGTACATCTAGTAAACAGCACGAGCAACGACTACAGGCTAAGGCGGTGGAGCTGCTGAAGAGTAGGTGTAGCGGTAGAGGCGTTTCATCTCTGCAATCAGCAGGTCCATCTTGTCCAGGTCACTCTGCTTCGATAGGGGTCTCCATTGTTGTAACAGGAGGCCAATTTTGAAGAAACAGTCAGCAGGTTGTGATGGGAAAACTCCTTCAATAGAGAATTTGTTGTGGATAATCCAAAGGGCCCAACTTTGGGCTGCAAAGAGAAGCCACACAAACTTCCTGGCTTTGCAAGGTAGCGAAAAAATGAGATGCCAAAAATGATCAAAAGTTTGAGGATTCCACTGAACCCCAAAGCTTTGTCGAAAACCACTCCAAACAAAAGAAGCCAAATGACAAGAAAAGAAGATATGATTTGTGTCCTCAAGTGAACCACACAGCTTACATAACCCATTAGAGGGGCCGTGTCGAATTAAGAGTTGGTCTCCATCAGGTAGGCGACCTCGGGCCAACTGCCAAAGAAAGACCTTGATTTTAAGCGGAAATCTTGCAGACCAAAAGAATTTAGGCACTTTTCGTTTAGAGGTTTGAAGAATTTTATGGTAAAGGGATCGGACAGAGAATTTCCCAGAGGGTTCCAAAGCCCAAGTGACTTGGTCCCTGGCGTTGTTGGGGGAGCACTCATCAATCTCTAGATTGAGAGCTTCCAATTGAGAGATTTCATCCTAACCAAAGGTTCTTCTAAAGGTGATTTGCCACCTAGAGCCATCGTGGACTTGGGAGATCAAACAATCCAGGTTGGAAGAGATCGCAAATAGTCTGGGGTATCGGCTGCATAACGGGCTCTCCCCTATCCACCAGTCTTTCCAAAACAAGATAGAAGTTCCATTGCCAATTTGAAATTTAGCTCCGAGCTTGGAATAATCTTTGATTTTATGTATCCCATGCCAAAATTGGGAACCTCCCAGGGCATTAGAGGTGAAGATGTTGTGGGCTCCAGGATATTTGGCCTAAACGATCTTTAACCAGAGGGATTGGGGATGATCCTCTGTGAAAAGGCGCCAGATCCATTTGATTAGGAGAGCAATATTTAGGGTTTTAGTATGTGTGATCCCAAGACCACCCTGGTCTTTAGGTCTGCACACCTCCTCCCAGCGAACCAGGTGGTACTTACGTTTGCTTCCTCCACCTTCCCAGAAGAAACGTGCCATGTGGTTAGCAAAGCCAGCGTGGGTTCCGTCTGCCAGTAAGAAGATGCCCATCACATACATCGGTAGGCTAGCTAGGACAGATTCAGTGAGGGTAAGGCGCGCGGCAGAGGACAGGAAGCGTCCCTACCAGGGTTCAGCTCTGTGTCTAACTGTGTCAACCAGGGGTTCAAATCAGCAATGGTGAGACGTCGATCAGCAATTGGAAAGCCGAGATAGGTAAAAGGAAAAGCACCCAACTTGCAATTCAGAAGGTTTGCCACCCTGATTTGCTCCTCCTGAGTGGAGCCCATCACTATGACTTCACTCTTTAAAAAGTTGATTTTTAAGCCAGAGAGGATTTCAAAGCAAAGGAGTAGGAATTTAAGGTTTGTGATTTGTATATCGTTGTTTTGAATCAGAATGATCGTGTCATCCGCGTATTGGAGGTGGGTTACTCCTCCCGTTATGAGGTGAGGAACCACACCTTGAATATGACCCGCAGCTCTTGCCGAGTCTAGCATAGCCGCCAGGGCATCTGCCATAAAATTAAAAAGAATAGGGGAGCTAGGATCACCTTGCCTAACTCCCCTTTTATTTCTAAAGAAGGGCCCAACTTCTCCATTGATGGAAATAGCTGTCTGGCTGCCTGATACCAACTGCATTAGGTGGTGGATAAAACCAGATTGAAATCCCTTCTTGGTTAGCACTTCCCTAAGGAAATTCCAGCTAACCCTATCGTAAGCCTTTTCAAAGTCAAGCTTTAGGATAACCGCTGGCTGTTGCCTAATTTTTAGTTCATGGATAATTTCATGGAGAGCAAGGGTGCCATCGTGAATCAGGCGTCCTTTATGAAATGCAGATTGCGAGTGGGAAATGATCCGGTGCGCTACCGGACCAAGCCTCAAGGCATACGCTTTAGAGATAAGCTTAAAGATAACGTTGATATGGGCGATGGGGCGGAAAAGTTTGATCGAGTCCGCACCTGGACATTTGGGAATAAGAGAAATTATGCCAAAGTTTAGACGCGCAATATTTAGAGTCCCAAGGGCAAAGCCATTGAGAATCTGAAGAACTATGCCCCTTACTTGGGGCCAAAACGCTTTGAAAAAGGCCACCGGTAACCCATCTGGTCCCGGGGCAGTGTCCGTCTTCGTCACACGAAGGACTGGATCTAGTTCCTCGGGGAGGAAGAAGAAGGAGAGGGCCAGATTTTCGTCATCCGAAGCGCACTGCTCCGTAGAACAAAAGTTCGGTTTTAAAGATAGCAGATGGGGGGAATTCGAAGCAAAAAGATCCATATAAAAATTGTAGATATGTTCATGGATTTGAGGTTTGGTTGAGATAGGCCCCTGATCGGTCACTAAGGTGGAAATCATACATTTACGGCGGCAGTCGTTCGCGAAGGAGTGAAAGTAAGCAGTGTTTGCATCTCCCTTGAGTAGCCAGTTACGGCGACCACGCTGGCACCAGTACTCTTCTTCTAATCTGAGCAGATGGATCATTTTGTCCTCCAGATGGTATCTGAGGGCCCAGCCCTCGTCATCGATGCCAACCGAATCTGCATTCCTATCCAACTCTTGTATTTGAGTCAGGAGGGAGGCTTTCCTAGTACGGGCCTCCAAACCCAGGTTAGCCCCCCAACCTCTGAGATGACGACGGAGCCCAGCAGAAAGAAGGTTCCAGAGGTCGATCGGGTCCCTACATCCCCTTCTTGAGGTGAAAAGGGTGTCCCAGGTTCGCACAACCATCTCGTGGAACCCAGGGAGTTCTAGCCATCCAACTTCAAAGAAGAAGCGGTTGGAGCGGGGGGGGGGGGGGGGTTGAGTGTCTCATGTATCAAGAATCAAAGGAGTGTGATCTGAGCCAATGCGGGTCTCAGCTTTGAGGGTGGTGAGGGGAAACAGAGTATCCCAGTTTGCAGACACCAGGACCTGGTCGAGAACACTTCTGGTTGGGTTGAGCTGCTTGTTTGTCCAAGTAAAACTTGCTCCGGTGCGTTCGATTTCCCTTAAGGAGAGTCTAGCGATGGAATCATTAAAGAGGCGCACCCTGGGCCAATTGATGTTGTTGTTGTTTTTATCCCGAGGCCCTCTAATCAGATTGAAATCACCGTTGATCAGGACAGGGTATTGGCAGGAGGTGATCTTGCGCTCGAGCTCTTCGAGGAAGATCGCCGAGCGGGTGTGATCAGCTGGACCATAAACACCGATGTATTGAAAGATAGCCCGTGATGCTCGGTGAAAAATTGACGCACTCAAGAAGAACTCTCCTTGGTCAAGTGCACCAACCTCCAGGGTGCTATCTCTTACGCCTAAGAGGATCCCACCCGAGTGGCCATTGGCCGGGAGTCAGCTCCACACGAACTTATCTCCACTTTCGAGGCTGCGAAGTTCTTGGTCAGTAAAGCTAGCTTTGATCGTTTCCTAAAGACAGATGATATCTAGATTTTCTTTTCTGATGTAATCTTTAAGCTGAGAGCGACGGCCACTCTGGCCGAAGCCTCGCATATTCCAGGCTCCTACCCTCATTGGGATAAAACAGTTGTCATCCGTGCTAGGCGGGCAGGAGTGATGCGGAGGTTAGGCTTGCTAGGAAAGGGGGTGGGCGTGTAGTTGCGGGTGCGCTTGGTGGGAGGAGCTTTCACAGGGGAGGTTGTCGGGGGACATGGAGTAGGGGGGACCGCATTGGTCTCCCCAGCCAACGTCGAAGGAATAGAGGGAGGTGGGACAGCCACACTGGCTGCGGCTTTAGCAATAGCGGCCTGGGCAATTTCTTTCTCTCGGATCAAAGAGAGAACCTTCAAAGGGGAGGACGTAGAGGGGAAAACCAAACCACTATCCGAAACCACCGAAAGCAAATGTGAATCCGAAACTGAGGAAAGAGCCACAAAAGAGTCATCAGGAGAGAAGGAAAGAGACTGACCCGGGGTATCCTTCGCCGCAGCTTGGCGAATGGCCTTGTCCAGCACCGGTTCCGCGTCCTTCCCACTGCAGCGGGCACTGCGGCGAGAAGACGAGGAGGGAGTCTTGGTCTTAGAGAGGGCAGATCGCTTGGCCTTGGGGATCTTGGGAGTGGAGTGTTGTTCTTCCTCAAGCTGCGGGTCAGTTGTGGGAGTAGCCTTCCGGTTAGATTTGAGCTTGGCACTGCGAGCTGCCAGGGTTTCATTTTCGAACTCCCAACTGTCAGGACTCTCCCAACTATTGCTTCACGTTCCTCTCGAGGTATCTTTTTTGCCTTGCAGGGAGAGAAGTGTGGGAGCTTCACATGTTCTCCATCTTCAGAGGAGGAATCACTGCCAGTGGTAATGGAGATGGGAGAGGCTGGTCCATCCTGAGAGATCAGAGCAGAGGATTGCGCGGCGGCGAAAGAACTTCATGGATTTCTCCAGCCTCCGGGAGATTGGAGCCATTCTGGTTGAAGAGCTGCTTGGCAAGTTCTTTCGTGGTTGTTGGTGAGGCCTTGAGGGTCATCTTGGAGGAGGGGGGTGGAGATGACAAGGGTGTTGCAACGGGGCACTCCTCTGCAGCCAGACGGGACGGCTTAAGGTCTGGTTTCTTCTTCAGCTTGGATCCAGAGGCGGACGCTTGCAGTCCAAGTTTGATTTGATAGTTTTAATTGTTCCATGTATTTTGACCTCTGATGTAATCCTTCTCGTCTTAAATTTCATTTCCTCTTAACCCATATTCCAACGATGGAGAAACGAATTAAGCATCTCCCGGCACCCTAAGTTCTTGTCCCCGGATTTTGGTGGCAGGCAGAGCTTTGTAGCATCTATCGATCGAGCGCTGACTTGCCTTTGTTATTTCATCCGCTTTTGGATTATACTCTTGTTTTCTTGTTGGCTCCTGAGCCAACCACGTAGCTTGCAAGGGAGCGCATCATGCCCTTAACAGCAACGTGGGTCCTACCAATGCTCCTTGCATTCTCCATTTGGCTGTTCACGCGTCACCGCCGGCCTTTCATTTGACTTTACGAGTACAGAACGTCACTGACTAATCACAAGGGAGAGTGATAATTAACCTTTTCTATAAGATCTATGTTTGGATACAACGTAGACACACACTTGGTACAACGCCTACTGAAAATTGGAGTCAAGGAGCTTCATCATTGATGAAGCCACCCCGACGTGCTCCCTACCCAAAAAAATGTTTTGCCTTAACGAGTTAAGAGCTGTCTTTCAACATATAAGGTTGAACGTCCAAGTTTGATTTGACAGTTTTAATTGTTCTAAAAGTAAGTTTATGGTATGAAGTCATCAACCACAAACGTTGCGGCAAGGATATTTTTGGTGAACGTCCAAGTTTTTATTTTCTGAAAAGGGGAGTTACCTCGGTCTGTATAGAAGACATGTATATGGCATTTATTTTTATTTATTCAACCTAAGCTAGAAAATAGGCTTACAACGAACGAAAATATAAGCAGAAACCGTCAAACAGTAAAAACATCACAACTAGCATAAACGATAGAAAAGAAACGAGGCCTTATACCCCAGCTGAAGTCATCGCTAGCTCGCTGGCCAACTCCAGAAATAGCGCATTGTGCACTCTCTAGAAGTTGCCTCCGCTATCTTCCGTGAACCCATCTCTAGTGTGTGTACATCAAAGGTAAGACCCTCATCGGGTCTATCATTGACGTCCCCACGACGCCAGACAGCGTCACGCGGTCCATCATCACGCGTCTGTCGCTGAGCCTACACTGTGTCACGCCGCCGAGACTCGTTGTCGAAGATGCAGTGGATACAACGCCGCTCAAAGTTTGGCTTAGTAGTTATCAGTTATCACTATTTCCCATACTGTTCAACCACAAACATAGTTTCATTAGTCTGTATATTGGTCGTCCCCACACTATTGCCACCGTCCATGGTTTGAGATTTGTGCCACTTTTGTCTTCCTGGCAGTTTTGCATATAGACCATTATATTTTATGAAAATGAACCAACACTCCTCGGAGGTGTTTCATAAATGTACTACTGAGGTTTCATACAGATTTCAATTAAAGCTTCAAAAAAGGAATTCACCAAGTGAAACATGTATGAAACTCCTGGCGCATCTATGTTTTGCTGATCAAAGATAAATCTCAAAAAAAAAAAAAAAATTGTGGGTATCCTATATTTTTTTTAGATAAAATTGTGGGTATCCTATATTCTCATAGAGAGAGTAGTGAACGGTGAATGCTTGTCGCAGAGAGGCACATAATCGTGAGAATTTATCTTATTTTCTTTGAGAAAGAAAACACATTGCATCCAAGCTAACAATAATCAGATATTCAGCACAGGAAAGAAGCCGGCTGTAAGAGGAGTAGCTTAATTACCAACTGGTCGGCAGCATGAATTGCTGGAAGTTACTGATTAGCTTGAGATGAAGGCAAGCGTGTGTACACCTTGCTTGTCAACTAACCTAGGTAGCTGCAGAACCCATAGCATATTCCCAGTTGCTGTGGCTTTCTAGCTACTCGGTAACTCGTCGACAAAGACATCATATGGCGCATGTCGATCAATCAAGGCCGGCAAGTTGCGTAGCTGATGATGCAGCTAATTAAATAACTCTCTCTATTAGGCTAATGGTACAGGACCAGGTACTTTAGATGGACTGATTGGTTTCATTCCTCGAGGCAAGAGTGGGGATGCTCGATCAATCAGGCGTACCTGTAATCGTATACAGCTTGTCAGGTAAATCTTTTGATATGGTCTGAGTTCTGAAAATCCTGGTTGATGTCTAGATTATTCAGAGTAATTGGTACAGAATTAAGAGTTTGTTGAGACTGGTAGTCTCGGTTCTGAGGTAGACATGGACAACCGCTGGTTGATGGCTCCCAAGATGTTGGCAAACTAGTATATGTATCTCCTCAACCACTGTTCATAGGTAATCTTTATATGGAAGAGAATGTTTTCCTATAATTTTTTTTTACTTTCTGGATGGATTTCAAAAAAAAATCCTGTTTGGTTCAGTTTAAATAGTTCACTTTCAAAAGGGAAAAATGACTGTGGGAATTTGGGGGAAGAGTGTTGAATCTTGCAGAAAGTTGCTCAATTCAGTTTCTTGCAGGCAGAATGGTTCTTGAGTGTTTTAGACGTAAGTGCCTATTTACCATAACCAGTAAAACCTGAATTTCATAGTGTCGTAAACTCGTAATTACAGACCAAAGATATGTAGTCTCAATCATAATTGTCAGTCTTGATAGTAGCCTCACTGTAGCAGTGAAAAAAATAGCGAGATACAGCACTACGAAATTTATTTATTTTCAGACCACAAAATATTTATGCATCAATCATCCAAGTACATTTTGTTCATTTCTTTCCTCTTTGACCTAGAAGAACTTAACAATCACATTGATATAGATGGAGCCTACACCAAGTGCAGAGACACGATGCATGCAGGTATGCTCTGTCTGACTCTTCGGTATGATTTTACAATAATAGCATATATCTTCTGAAAGAAACATGCAATCATGAACCGAATTTCCATTTTGACTTGTGGATTAGAGAATCACTAGACAGGAAAACGACCGGCTGGTTGACATTAAAGAAGAAGTCGCATGATCCATGCAGACTTACTAAAGTAAACATATGTACTCGTATAACATAGTTTCAGAAGGATAAGCGTAGCATTAATTATTAAAAGGAGTGTCTCAACCTTGCTACTTTCGCTGGATCGATGACAGGTATCCATTTGGCGCTGATTTGTAAAATGCAACAAATGATTTCAGTGGCCCTAATCTTCTGTATCTCTGACGATGCTGCGTTGACAAGAAGGAACCAACTTATTTGCAGGTTCAGATTGATTGACATCATGCAGATAGTCAGAACTCAAGATGGGTGGGTTCAGAACTTCAGATTGATTGGCCTAGCTTGTCTATGCGCCAAGTCATCGACTGAGCCTTACAATTTAAGTGCGATTTTCTACTTGTGGGCGCATGTATAGTCATCGGTTGTTGACATATGCACTGCTCTTGAGGGTCTGGGGCTGGCAAAGACGTCCTCTTCCGCTAGAAGGAAATTCCTTTTCCTTCAATCAAGGTATTCAGGAAGAGTAGGTTGTCCCGGTTAGATACCGTCAAGGATTAGCTCGCCGATCCGGAAAATTAGTACGGAACTCCTGAGCCATCAGACGATGAAATGAACCACTTCGTCAAATCTGAATGACCATGTGGAAATAGATGTTAGAATAGTGGGGTTGCATGTACCAAGTCAGTCATCTACTGTTCTGGCTAATTAACTTAATAGAGCATGATCCCCTCTCAGTCCTAATCGGCCTAGATGCAGAGAATTTCGCTGACTAAAGAATCCGTCGATCAGTTCATCCGATCATGTCATTATTATCGAAAACAGAGTTCCATTAAAATATATTGTCCGACCATTTCCATCAGTTTGTACTTTAATTTGTTATAGCAAATGTATACAATTCAATATAACATCAGAGTTAAGAGGTCTCAAATTTCATCGGTTTAAAATTTTGCTTCAGTTGACTAGTCCATATAATTTCATAAATTCACCATCATGCAGTGGCACAGCTTCAAGCAAATAGTTAGGCGGGCCAACTAAAAGAGACTACAATTTTTTTTACTGACTAAGAATTTAGGGAGGAAATTGAGTGAAAAAATGCTACTAATATTGAATTCGCTAGCTAAGAATTTGGATAAAGAAACAAAATACGATCTAGCGTAGCAAAGATACATGATCTTTTATATTGACTAAACAAAGCTAAGCTACCTACCGACAGTTTTTTTTTCTCTTGTCTTCGAGAAAAACCATTGAGTGGTCAAAGCACCGTGCTAGTGTTTTTTTTTTTTTTTTTTTTTTTTTTTGAGAATCAAGCACCGTGCTAGTTGTGACTTGTGCTTGTGGCTCCTCGTCTATTTTCTTATTGGGCGTTCTGCTTGTTTCCTGGCTTAGCAGGCTGCCAGCCTTTTTTTCGAAAAGGCGGATAGCACTCCGGCAACGACTCACCCTGCTTGCTCCTTGGCTGTACTTTGGTATGGTAGTGTTAATGGATTGGATGTAAAATATTGATCGGGAAATATTGATACTAGAAAGGAGCTACTGACTGGATGTAAAATATTGATCGCGAAAGAAAATAACTTTACATGTAATCTATTACTCTCTTCGATCCATAAAAATTGTCGCCCACTTAGTACAAAATTTGTACTAAATTAGTATAAAATGAGCGATATAAGATGCCAAGCAGATAATGGTTTAATAGATTATATAATCTGCTTATTAACATATAATATCTCTTTATTCATTCACAGTCAAAGTTACATTATCAAACAAAATATGTGCCATGTTCGAGGCAAATGGTACTATGTCAAAACAAAAATTAATTAAGCAACACGTTCATGAGCCCTATGTTCATGCTCATAATTAATTAACCTAATCTAATTCCTTAGCCAAATGGTAACAACCTCCTCGACGGAGCGCCACTACCTTGACGACCGGTCTCCACTACAACATTTGGCCCCCGAACAACTACATCGACCCGTGACGCATCAAGGCGGTGACCGAGGAGCTCGATGACCCTCGCTCATCCGAGGAGTGAAGAAGTGTCACTCGAAGGGCGTCACACCCCCAACTCGGAATCCCCTTATTGTCAGATGATTAGAGATATTAGCTGTTTTTTTCTAGCTTTGAGTTCATTCATGTAAATAGGACTACTAATGAAGCAGCTCACCTATGTGCTCATAGAGCTAGATATGAGCCGATGTGTATGGGTTAACTTCGCCCCGGCCTTCCTACCTAGTATCATTGCCAACGATTGTAACGCTGCTCTTTAAGTCTATAAAGCTCTTGATCGCAAAAAAAAGTGTATTTTGACATGAATGTAGTTTATTGAGACTTGAGAGAACATGTAAGTAAAAAATATCATTTAAAGGTCCTCGTGAAACAAACACATGGGCTTTTGATGTGTAGCGTAATGAAATCTCCAAGACTTACACATGGAGCGTGATGTAGTCTGAAGACTTTATTTCATTTCCTCGAACTGAACTTTGTGTTGCGCATTCAGCTAGTCAGTTTCACAATTTACCAGGCTGCCGCTCAGATTTGTTCCGGACACAGTCTTGAAACTGAGATTTGTCATTAACTCATAAACCATATTTACTGGCTGTAGCTAACAGTTTTCTCAAAAAAAAAAAACATCTGAAGGGAACCCAGAGGCATCGGCGAATTTACACATCTGCCATTCGCCCATTCCCACCACTCAGAGATAAAGGGTACAGTTCCAGAGGCAAATTGTAAACGAGAATAAGGGCATATACACATATCCGGCTAAAACAAACCTAGAGCCAAAAATCTAGGCCCGAGCCTAGCCCGAAATCGCATTTTTAGCAAGCCCGAGCCCAGGCTAGCAGGACTGTCAGGCTCAATATTCAGAAGCCAGCTTGGCCCAATGGCATGTTCTGGCCTGACCTGGGATTTTCAGGCTGGGCTGCCCATGCCCAGAACTCTATTGTACGCACTCTTGAGAAAGTTATGACGAGTACGCAAGATTTTTATATAAAAATGGTAGAAAACGTTTGTCCAAGAAAAATGGAAAGTTGGTACTTCCTTTGGTCCGGTATAAGTGTAACTCGTGACAGATTTTTCGGATAGGGAGTAACAACAATTAAGTGGATGTAGTTTTGTATTGCTAGCCATAGTGTAGTGAAAATTCTCGTGCAACATGATTATACTTGTTTTAATTATATTTCATAGAATCGGAGGCGAAAACGGCTTGTACAATGTTAAAAGACTACACCACACGGTTTACAACACAACCTATACCAATCAAAACGCCATAGACTCACCCGTCTTCAAGCCAAGAAAGGCGAGGATGTGATGCACCGAGCTTCAAGGCCGTGTCACAACCGAAGAAAGGAACATCACGAGACCGATAGAAACTCCAGGATGGCACAAGCCAACGCACCACCCGTCCATAAGCGCCTAGGAGTCGAAGAGAGAATGACGGGACCGAACCAGACAATAGGAGGTGGGGACCAAGAAGTGTAAGCGGCGGTGTACACCAACGCCCCGCAAGCCCACGCTCTGTGCGACTGAAAGGACAGAGATGGTAACCTAGAGGGGGGTGAATAGGTTTCCACAAATTTTACTTTTCTTTTCACAAGTTTTAGGCTATGTGGATAAATAAGGTGAGCCTAACAACTAGGTGAAACACCCTATACGATGCGATAATATAAATACAATAATGAAAGAGCTCGGATAGAAATAACCGAGGTACGCGGAGACGAAGATGTAATCCCGTGTTCCTCCTCTTGGGAGAGGAGTACGTCATGTTGGACATGTGCGAGCCCACGAAGGACTCGACGTCACGAAGACTCACCTTCTTCTCCTTGAGCCTCCCACACAAAGTAGGAGCTCAATCCACTATTGGTAGATCTTGAGGCGACCTCCGAACCTGTACAAACTTTCCCGAAGCACAATCCACAACCCGGAAGCTTCCGGGCGACACCTTCCGCCTAGGAGCTCCCCACAAGCTCCAAGAGTAACAAGATCAAAGGACAAGCTTGACACGGTGCTCAAATCTCAAAAGTGATTGGTCAAAGAGAGGAGGAAGCTTGGATCTTAGCTAGGGTTAGCTTCTCTCTCAACGGTGGCTCTCAAATCTCTCTAGAAATGATGAATCGGGATCGTGAGAGCTTTAGAGAGCAAAGGAGGCTTTAGATCTCAAAATGGGGAATGAAGGCGTAACCTAACCCGAAGGGGTAAGTTCCTTTTATATGGGGAGAGGAACTAGCCGTTTGGACAGAAAACGGGGTCGCCGGATCATCCGGCAGATTTCACGTCGGACGGTCCGGCGACACCATTCTCTCCGAGTGCTGAGGAAAAAAACAGCGCAGGAGCTCTTGTCATGTGCCGGATCATCCGGCACAGGATGCCGGACAACCGGTGGCCCAACAAAGAGCAGCCAGATAGGTGCCGGGCTAGTACGGCTCCAGTCTGGCGCACGCGCTCGTGAGGAACACGCGTCGGACCGTCCGGCACTGAAACGACGGTCCGTCCAGCAACGCTCCCAGGTGCAGAACTCTTGTCAGCCGCCAGATCGTCCGGCAGAGGGCGCCAGACAACCAGCGAGCTAACAGAGAGCAGCCAGATAGGTACCAGACAAGTCCGGCACCTGTCTGGTGCACACGCGCTCCAGCTCCCCGGCGCTGGATCGTCCAGCATGAAAAACGCCAAACGGTCCGGCGGCCCGTTTGCAGCTGTTTTGCCTCAACACGATGTTGTCAAACAGACTAGGAACAAGATGGGACAAAGCAGAGGATAGAAAGGGAGATTAGAGCACTTTGTCATACCACCATTTGATCCCCTCTTAATAGTGCGGAATCCCTATACTCAAGAAAACGAAAAAGCTACCGCTAGTCCTCGTTTTCGCCATATGAAGAGTCTTTTCCCTTTTTATTGTCAATGATCCACGACACCAAAAATGGGGAACTAAAACCTGTCAAACACTTAGCAAAATATTAGTTCCCTCTAATCTTATTATCAACAACCACCAAAATATGATTAAGGGTATAAATACCCTTTCAATCTCCCCCTTTTTGGTAGTTGGTGAGAATAAGATTAAAACGATCATTAGATCCTCATATCTATGATGTAGAAGGGCTCTCCCTAAATGTGCGCATAATAAAATCTTGTATGAGACACAAGTGCACATATTCAAGGTGAACCAAGAAGGAAGCTCCCCCTAAATCATAGAACGGCAATGACCAATCAACATACAAACCATTGCATAAATAGAGCGTATATAAGATGTAAGCAATTTAGCACAACACATAATATATAGTTCTCATATTCATACTACAAGATCCAAATAGCAAATAGCAAACATAGTCTCGCACACATAATAGGAGGAAGTTTTACATGCCAATAAGAAGCAAATTGAAAACCGAGGCGTGCAACTTATACCCATAGGAGCCCGCAAGCATCCTAATATACTACTTCTCCCCCTTTGGCAACAAGTACCAAAAAGGGAAAAGAGACTAACGACCAACCCAAAGATCACTCGGAGTTGTGCTCATCATGCGTGAAGTAGTCTTCATAGCCTTGTTCGGGAAAGGCAAACGGTGGATAGGCGGTTGAAGGAATAAGCAGCTCATCAAGACTCACTTCAACATCCTTTTCACGGAGCTAGCCCTTGAGCCTGTTGTTCTTGACCCTACTCTCATTCTTCAACTCACGAATATCATCATGATTAGCCTTGCACATGCCAAAAACTGAGCGGAGAGCTGAGGCCATAAACTTCTCAAACCATGAGGGTGCCCCTTCATTTGAGCAAACAACTTGAACCTTTTGGCGTGAAGCACCCGTGAGGGGTTTGGCTACACCTGGTAACTCCGGAGTCCAACAGCCATGGGAAACCTCCTTATGAAATCTCTCTTCGGTCACATGATCAATCAAACATTGGATAAGTGGAGCATAAGGAAAAAGCCTATCACCTTGAGTGAAGGAGGCAAGACGGATCTCGGAATAGATGAAATCAGCCACATCAAACATCTCAACGGGATGGGAGTGAAAGTAAGCCATGAGATCAATAGCAAAGTTTCTCACCATTCCAAAATCACCACTCTTAGGCACGAGAGTGCGAGACACAATCTTGAACATGAAGGCATATGGTTCTTTGAAGAGAGTGGCTTGTGACACTTGTTCATTAAGCTTGAGGGTCGCATCGAGGTTGGCATGAAGAGCAGAAAGAGCCAAGTAGTGCATTTAGTTACCCGTGGAGGATGCGGCATGAATACGATGAAGCCTACCACCATGAGGAAGCTCAAAAAGATTTGCAAACTCCGCAAGAGTAGTGGTGTACCACTGCCCATTGGTCATCCATTCAACCGTTCTTGGACCATCCTTCCGAAACTCACAAGTGGCATAGAATTGCATGACGGCCTCCTCACACCAATTATACTTGAACTTGACAAAGTTATAGATACCCAAACCTTCAACCATAGACATGAGAGAAGCAACCTTTTCTCGATGATTTTAAAGGTGATCCATGTTTACAAACCTTTGCTTGACAAGCGGTGAGGGATTCTTCATAACGATGCTCTCATAGATATCTTGATGGAAACGAGAATGGAACCTTGGGTCGGTGGCATATCGAGGGGGAGCATAGTGGTCCACATCCCTTCTTTCTTCAATAAAAGCCACTTTAGAGACTTTTGCCCAGTTTAGAACCTTTGTCATGCTTAGGGATCTTCTTCACAAGGATAATCCCTAACTTTTCAGGCATGGGCCTCCTCTTGGTCGAGGAGGAGGCACGGTTGGCAGTGACCTTCTTGGGAGCAGTGCGACCATGAGTAGGACGTGTACCACGTCTTGGTGCCTCTGGACTGATGTGGCCAAAATCTGCCTCAAACTCCTCTTCCGTTATCTCATCCTCATGTTCTTCCACATCCGGAGCCGCATAGCTACAGCCTGCACCAACATCACCACTTGCATTTCCACATGTTTTGTTCTGTGCCCTTGCACAATCATCACTATCAGAGGACGAGCCACGAACTACGAATGTAGAGGATACCAAGGCATAGGTAAGGGTACACATATCTGGAGGAGGTCAACAAATTCATGAAACAACAATAACCTTTGAGCCCATTGTACGGTTAGATGATAAATCCTCAAGTTGCACAAGGGGACCAAATTTTATTGCATCAATCCATGAGATAGCAAGAGGAAAATATGACCTAGATTCTACAAGTACTTAGGGCTAGATAATGCGACGAGATAATGCCCTAAGATTTCAATAAAGAGGAGAATCAACAAAGAGGATCAAGAAAAATCATACCACGACGAATTGGATAATCCGTCGAGTCGGGAGGATTTCTCGAGGTCGTCTTCGTCCTTGTCATCACCCCCTAACTTGGGAATGAGATGGCCTACGGAGCTCGTCGTTGAAGATACCGGAGAGGCGAGGAAAGTGCTCCAAGAGAGCTAATCCTCCAATCCCGAGAAAAACCGGTTGGTGGAGGAGTAGATCGGGGGTGGGGGAGAACTTGGGCGGAGAGGAGTGACCGGAGGGCGGCGGAGCACCCCCTAGGCGAGGCGGCGGCGGTAATGGCGGCTGGGGCGAGTAGGGTGGAGTGCGGGCTCGTGGGGAAGAGAATAACTCTTCCCTCACGGGCGCTGGCTTCCTTAAACCCGATCCAACCGCCGGATCGTCCAGCAAAATGACGCTGGACTGTCCGGCACCTGGGGACCCAACCGACACACGGAGACCGGGAGCCAAGACCCAGCTACCAGACGGTCCGGCGCGGAGCGCCGGACGGTCTGGCCCCTAACAGAAGCGATGTTGGCCTGCAAGCAGATTTCAGACGCCGGATCGTCGATCCGGCATAAACATGCCGGATGGTCTGGCACCTGAACTCTGTGCAGACCAGCTCCGTTTCAGACAAGGGAGACGTCGATCAGGAATTTGAGTTCAAAAGACATGTGTACATAGAGTGAAATTGGCTTATGAGATAAGAGGGGCTTAGGTAGAGCTAGCCTAGGGAAAAACTTGTCCGCATTAACCTCCTAAAAACACAAGTAAAACCAAAAACCAAATGGAGGAAGCAATTTGGACAAAAACAAGAGAAATAGTCAAAAAGAGAAGCAAATTGGTGGGGGATTTCTCCCCCTATGTTAGAGCACAAATGCCATAGGTACCGCGAAGAGACATGCTTGGGTCCTCTTGACATTAGATCTATATGTTGTAGCACACATAGGTATGCATCATGCCAAGACATGGTAAGATGCTATCCCTACATGTGCCGCACATCTAAACAAGATAGAATAGCTAGTAAAGGAAATAGTGTAAGTATCAATCCAAGTTTTTAGGATCAAGAATACCGAGTTCTCTCAACTGAACGAAACGGGCTTGATCCAAAGGTTTCTTGAGAATGTCCGCCAATTGGTGATTTGTTCCCACATAAGTGAGAACAATGTCCCCTTTTGCGACATGGTCACATAGGAAGTGATGGCGGATGTCAATATGTTTGGTGCGACAATGTTGAACGGGGTTATTGGTGATCTTTATTGCGCTTTCATTGTCACATAGAAGAGGCACCAGACCAAGA
Organism: Puccinellia tenuiflora; assembly: GCA_012064385.1. Lineage (NCBI taxonomy): Eukaryota > Viridiplantae > Streptophyta > Magnoliopsida > Poales > Poaceae > Puccinellia > Puccinellia tenuiflora. Next base: position 2,366,402 of record QRDG01000308.1, on the reverse strand, counting down.
GACACACCATAGTCTTTCAAGGTTTGCCTCATCCATAACAATTGAGCGCAACAAGATGCCGCGGCGATGTATTCGGCTTCGGCGGTGGATAGGGAGATGGAATTTTGTTTCTTGGATGACCAACTGACCAATGACTGGCCAATGAATTGGCAAGCCCCGGAGGTAGACTTCCGGTCAACCTTATCATCGGCCCAATCGGAATCCGAATAGCCATGAAGTGTAAAGGTAGACCCCTTTGGATACCAAAGCCCGAGACTTGGAGTGAGAACAAGGTACCTTAAAATCCGTTTGACCGCCACATAGTGGCTCTCTTTTGGAGCGGATTGAAAACGAGCACACATTCCAACACTAAACATAATATCCGGTCTAGATGCGCAAAGATAAAGCAAAGTGGCAATCATAGAATGGTATACCTTTATATCCACATCCTTTTCCTTCTTGCACATGCCTAGTTGCCCATTGGTGGGCATGGGCGTCTTGGCGGTGGAGGCATTATCCATGTCGAACTTCTTGAGCATGTCCTTCACATATTGCTCTTGGGAGATGAAGGTTCCTTCTTCAAGTTGCCTTACTTTAAAACCTAGGAAGTACTTCAACTCCCCCATAAAAGACATCTCAAATTTCCTAGTCATCAACTCGGAAAAAGATTTGTTAAACCTTTCATGGGTTCCACCAAAAATAATATCATCAACATAGATTTGTCATATGAACACACCACCCCCTTTAACCCGCTTGGTAAAAAGGGTGGAATCGACTTTCCCAATTTCAAACCCATCCTTGAGTAGAAAATCCCTAAGGTGCTCATACCAAGCTCGTGGTGCTTGCTTGAGTCCATAGAGCGCCTTATGGAGTCTATACACATGGTTGGGGAATTTGGGGTCCTCGAAACCCGGGGGTTGTGCAACATATGCCACCTCTTTCAAGGGACCATTAATAAAAGCACTTTTTACATCCATTTGATAAAGCTTGAAATCATGGAAAGATGCATATGCAAGCAAAAGACGAATTGCCTCAAGACGAGCCACGGGCGCAAAGGTATCCTCATAGTCCATACCTTCTATTTGAGCAAACCCTTGCGCCACTAACCTTGCCTTGTTTCGAATGACGACACCGTTCTCATCTTGCTTTTTCTTGAACACCCATTTGGTCCCAATGACGTTGATCCTTTGATTCTTTGTTATTTCTTTAAGAGTCCAAACTTCATTGCAGGTGAAGCACTCTATCTTTTCTTGCATTGCAACCACCCAATCTGGATCTTGCAAGGCCTCGCATACCTTAAGAGGCTCAAAGCGAGAGATAAACGAGTGATGCTTGCTAAAGTTAGTTAAATGATTTAGTTTTCTACGGGTGGATACTCCCTTAGAGATGCTTCCAAGTATCTTGTTGACTTGTATCCCGCTTGTTTTCTTTGCCGCCTTGATGCTTCCTGTGATACCTCTATAATCAACAAATTCTCCCCGTGAGAGTTCTTGATCTTGGAGATCCTCTTGAGCTTGAACATGAGGAGACAATCCATCTTGTTCTTCTTCTTGAACATTCTCATGGGGTTGAGGGTTTGGAGCTTATTCTTATGCATGATCCTCCCCTTGAGGAATGTGTTCAACTTGTGACGTAGTGGGTGCATCATCTTGAGTTGAGGTAGACTCTTCTTGGGTTGAGCTAGGCTCCACTTGAGTTGAGTCACCTTCCACTTGAGTTGAACTTGATCCTTCTCCATCCATTGCTTGGGCTTGAGCTTGATGAATCTCGACCGGTAATATATGTCCAATTCCCATTGTCTTGATGGCTTGAGAAGGGTCTTCATCACCTACATCACTTGGAACAACTTGCTCCACTTGGGAGCCATTATTCTCATCGAACTCTACGTCACAAGATTCTTCGATTCGTCCGTGGACTTATTGTAGAATCTATAGGCGGGAGAGTTCCATGCATATCCAACAAAAATACCCTCAATAGTTGTAGATTCGAATTTACCAAGCCTTTCTTTCTTGTTCTTGACGAAGCACTTGCAATCGAAGAAGCGAAAGTACTTGATGTTAGGCTTGTTGCCGGTGAGAAGCTCATATGCGTTTGTGGAAGGAGTGGAGGAAGAGCCGGTTCGTTGCATGAACCGCGGTGGAGACGGCTTATCCCCAAAAATTGTAGGGAGACTTGAACTCATTCAACATAGTTCTTGCCATCTCAATGATTGTCCGGTTCTTCCTCTCCACAACACCATTTTGTTGGGGAGTGTATGGAGTGGAGAATTGATGATTGATGCCTTCCCATTCAACAAAATCTTGCATGGTGTAGTTCTTGAACTCGGAACCATTGTCGGTTCGAATTGTCTTGATCACTTCATCATATGTAAGTTGAGCAAGCTTGGCAAAGTCGATGAAGCATTTTTGGGTCTCATCCTTGGACTTGAGGAGGAAACGCCAAGTGTATCTTGAGTATTCATCCACGATCACAAGACCATACTTCTTCCCACCAAGAGTATCATAGTTGGAAGGCCCAAAGAGATCCAAATGAAGGAGCTCCAAAGGCCTATAAGTGGTAACGATACTCTTGGAGGGGTGAGCCTTCCCCTTTTGCTTCCCGGCAATACATGCACTACACACACGATCTCTTTCAAAGTCAACATCGGTTAGTCCAATAACATGATCATCTTTAAGGAGTTGTTTAAGATTTCTCACGTTGACATGGCCTAGCCGGCGATGCCATAGCCAACCCTTGTCAACCTTGGCCATTTGACACATTGAGGGAGAGGGGCACTCTTTCGAGAAATCGGCCATGTAAAGACCGCCCTCAACATGTCCAACAAAGGCCAATTTCAGATTATCATCCCTAAAGACCATCACATTACGTTTGGTAAAATAAGAGTTGTAACCAATGTTTGCAAGATGATTAATGGAAAGTAAATTGAAACCAAGGGATTTGACAAGCATGACATTCTTGAGAGACAAGTCTTTCGTGATTGCCACCTTGCCATATCCCAATACCTTTCCTTTTGAATTATCTCCAAAGGTGATGTGGGAGGTGCCGTTAACATCTTCAATAAATTGATCAAGCAACTCCTTTCCTCCGGTCATATGATTGGTGCAACCACTATCAAACACCCATTTTGGACCACCGGAGGCATACCCCTACACACAATCAATTCTTGGATTTACAAACCCATTGGATAATGGGTCCCTTAGCATTAGTAACAGGAGACTTAGGTACCCAAATAGAGTACCACCTAAAAGCATTGCGAGGACCAACATATTTAGCATACACATCCCCTTTGGTGCCCTTACATAGCACATAGGTTGGGTTAAATTTTCCCGCAAAGTGATGGTTAGGATTGCCCCTAATGGCATTCCTTTCCTCACCATCCTTCATGCCATTTCCAACCTCCTTGTGCCCTTCTCGCACAAAGTTCACCTTCTTGAATGGATTGGCCTTCTTATTGTTATCCCTTGGGTTGAACCCAAGCCCTTGCTTCGGAGGCCTCACATTTTGATGAGCAAGAATCTCATCGAGAGTCTTCTCACTTTAGGTGGATGTGAGGCGCTCCTTCTCAAGTTGCTCCTTCAATAACTTATTCTCCTCAACAAGAGAGGCGTGATCGTTCAAAGGGTTAGAAGCACAAGCAATACTATCAACAACAATTAGGGCACTTGAAGAGCCAAGAGACTTCTCATGAATGGCTCGAAGTTGATCATACCTCTCCTCAAGTTTCTTAAGTTCACACTTGGTAAGCATGTAAGCTTTCTCAAGGTAATCAAGATCCTTAGTAAGAGAAGCATGAGAAACATCAAGCTCTTTCTTAGAGGCATCAAGTTCTTGGGACATCTCAAGTGCCTTATCAATAGTATCTAGATCTTTAACTTTATCAAGCTTATATGTTTCCATTTGTTGAGTAAGAAGAAAAGAGTTATGCTTCTCGTTGGTGAGTTCTTGCTTAAGGAGATTGAATCTCCGTAGCCCATCTTCAACATGGGATTCAAGTTCATCGATGGTATCATCGTGTTCCGCAACGGTATCCATCAAGAACTCGAATTGAGCTCGAGCTTCACCACGTAGAGAGCACATTCTATGCAAAGTAATCATAACATTATTGCCATCATTATACTTTCATCCGCTTCGCTAGAGTTTGAAGGGGAACAAGCATCAAGTATGGAGGGTTTAGAAGAGGATATCACCTTTGGTTCTTTTGCCATGAGACACTTGTGAGAGGTCTTCTTGGAGGTGGATTCATAGTCCTTGGTATAATCACATGTGAAGAGCGAGCCGGGTTTAACAAGAGCCAAACCGGCCACTCCAACTTCGGCATCCTCCTCCTCTCCTTCGTCACCGGACGTATACTCGGTGCCCACAAAGGCCTTGCCTTCTCTTCTCTTGTTCTTATCAACAACAAACCTCTTGTTGACGGGATTTGGCAGTAACTTCTTCTTTACAACCTTGTCATACTTGGGCTTGTCTTCTCTCTTCTCATAAGGACACTTGTCGGAGAAGTGTCCCGGTTCATCGCAATTATAGCAATTTATTCTCACACTCTTGGTGAACTGTCCACAATTGTTGAAGGATCTTCCCCACTTCTTTGAGAAAAAGGCAAGATCCACAGGTAGCTCACTTGTTGAAGTCATCTCTTCTTGTTGATCATTTTCATCATCATCTTCTTCATCTTGTTCTTCATGCACCCGGATCCCATTGGCCTTCAAGGCAAGATTAGGAGTCTTCATTGCACGGACAAGATCTCTTGTTTGATTTGCTTGCTCAATCACGTTCTCACTAGCAACGAAGAAGGAGACTAGATCATCTGGAGACATGTCCTTGCGAGTGTCCAAGAATTGCATGATGAGAGCCATTTGCTTGTCATCGGGGGAAATAATCTCAATGATCTTGCTCTTGATGAACTCATCATTCACATCAAAACCATCATTGTACTTCTCACAACCAAGACCTTGAATTCTCACTCGAAGAGCATCGAGCCTTGAGTAGGAACTAGCAAGGGTCTCTCCATCCTTGATCACAAACAATCCCATTTCTCTCTTGGCACGATCATAGTTGGTCCTTTGAATGAGTGATGGTCCTTCTTGAAGAATAACGATTCTATCCCACAAATCCTTGGCGGAATCAATCTGATGCACTTGATTGTGAAGGGATCTTGGAAGAGCATTGCGAATGTTGTCACGAGCTGTGGAGTTGAATTGGCGTGACACACACTCACGAGGCGTCAGACTCGTTGGGTCCACGGGCTTGTAACCTTGCTCCACCAAATCCCAAAGTTCCTCGCACATGCTGCGAAGGTAAGATTTCATAGAAGATTTCCAATAGTAGAAGTGAGTTCCATCAAATAAAGGTGGAGCACCCGAAGGTGTCATATGTGGCATTTGGATAGGAGCTAGAGGATAGTCATGTCCAACGGAGTTGAAAGAGTGCTCGCTTCCTTGGAACTTCCATCAACACTATCGCTAGTGTTAATTGGAGCTTCAAGAGATAGTTTCTTTGCAACTTCGATGGCCACAGCTTTATCAATTCTCTCTTGCATAGAAGCCAACCAAGCATCTTCGCGTTCTGCCAACTTGCGTTGGTAGTCCGACTCCGAGTACTTAGGGTCCTCATCCCCACGAGTACCCATCTCACTCTTTAGGCGGTAAAGCCCTTAAAAAGAGTCCTTGGCTCTGATACCAATTGAAAGGACAGAGATGGTAACCTAGAGGGGGGTGAATAGGTTTCTACAAATTTTACTTTTATTTTCACAAGTTTTAGGCTATGCGGATAAATAAGGTGAGCCTAACAACTAGGTGAAACACCCTATATGATGCAATAATAGAAATACAATAATGAAAGAGCTCGGATAGAAATAACCGAGGTACGCGGAGACGAAGATGTAATCCCGTGTTCCTCCTCTTGGGAGAGGAGTACGTCACGTTGAAGTGGTGCGAGCCCACGAAGGACAAGCTTGATTGCTCAAATCTCAAACGTGATTGGTCAAAGAGAGGAGGAAGCTTGGATCTTAGCTAGGGTTAGCTTCTCTCTCAACGGTGGCTCTCAAATCTCTCTAGAAATGATGAATCGGGATTGTGAGAGCTTTAGAGAGCAAAGAAGGCTTTAGATATGAAAATGGGGAATGAAGGCGTAACCTTACCCGAAGGGGTAAGTTCCTTTTATATGGGGAGAGGAACTAGCCGTTTGGACAGAAAACGGGGTCGCCGGATCATCCGGCAGATTTCACGCCGGACGGTTCGGCGACACCGTTCTCTCAGAGTGCTGAGGAAAAAAAATAGCGCAGGAGCTCTTGTCAGGTGCCGGATCATCTGGCACAGGATGCCGGACAACCGGTGACCCAACAAAGATCAGCCAGATAGGTGCCGGACTAGTCCGACACCAGTCTGGCGCACACGCTCGTGAGGAACACGCGCCGGACCGTCCGGCACTGAAACGCCGGTCCGTCCGGCAACGCTCCCAGGTGCAGAACTCTGGTTAGCCACCAGATCGTCCGGCAGAGGGCGCCAGACAACCGGCGAGCTAACAAAGAGCAGCCGGATAGGTACCGGACAAGTCCGGCACCTGTCTGGTGCACACGCGTGCCAGCTCCCCGGCGCCGGATCGTCTGGCATGAAAAATGCCAGACGGTCCAGCGGCCCGTTTGCAGCTGTTTTGCCTCAACACGATGTTGTCAAACAGACTAGGAACAAGATGGGACAAAGCAGAGGATAGAAAGGGAGATTAGAGCACTTTGTCATACTGCCATTTGATCCCCTCTTAATAGTGCGGGACCCTATACTCAAGAAAACGAAAAAGCTACCGCTAGTCCTCGTTTTCGCCATATGGAGAGTCTTTTCCTTTTTTATCGTCAATGATCCACGACACCAAAAATGGGGAACTAAAACCTGTCAAACACTTAGCAAAATATTAGTTCCCTCTAATCTTATTATCAACAACCACCAAAACATGATTAAGGGTATAAATACCCTTTCAGCGGCGGCCGACACAAACTCCCCCTAGTGCACCGAGATCTCCACAAACCACCTAGACGACGCCTCCAATGAGGGGAATGACATAGTCGCACCGTCGCCCGATCTGATGACCGGATCTAGGATTTCCCCCTCAAGGCGGGGAAGCAGAGCCAACACCATGATGATGCCTCCAAGGAGGTAACGGCGCCCTCTAGGTCGCTGTCATCAGCTTCACATAGGGATTTCTCCTCGACCTTGCCGTCGACCCCAAAGCCATTGGACATCCGCATAAAGAAACCTCCTTAGCCCCACCGGTAATGAGAAGCGAGTCAAATTAAACGGGGGGGGGGGGGTGGACAATGGGAATCCAGCCCTACCGCGCTAGCCTGCTGCCACGAGCGAGCCCAAACTAGGCCCACCCAGACCCATGGACCGAGCGAGGCCGGAGCTCACGACGGCAGCACGGGTGCATCCGCCCCCGAAGGAGGTCGTGCCTCCTCCAACGTCGTCAAGTCACGCTCACAGTCGGGCACTGCTGCACGTCGCCACCAAGCCATCGTCAATCCACGTGTCACCACCGCCAGAGGAAAATCGCCACCGATGCTGCACGGGCTTCGCCCGGCGGCTCTTCCGATGGTGGTGAGGTGGGAGAGGATGGAGGGGGAGGGCGCTTGAAGCTGGCGGTGGTGTACCCCCCGTGTCGCCTAGGTTTGGGGTGTCGTCGCTTGTTTTAGTTATGTTACTTGATCTATATCATGGATATACATTTTCATTCAGATATTCCCTCTTTCACAACATGTACCTGTGTTTACATTTTAAACTACTAAAATACAATAATGATGTTGTTAGTTTCTTCACTCTATTGTACTCCCTCCGTTCCTAAATATAAGATGTTTTAGCAATTTTCTTTCCATCCGTATCTAAACATGTTTTAGTGTAAGGTTCAAATGAATCTTACACTAAAACATATCTACATACGGATGGAAAGAGAAATGATAAAACATCTTATACTGTGGAACAGAGGGAGTACATTGTTCCTGTTCCTCTAACACTTCAAACTCCTCCACCCTACACAAATATACAAGGAAAGCCACGAGGCTGATCCCGTGAAACACTACATTACAAGCATATACCTTCATCGATCAATTCTGAACAGCGTTTTCCTGTTAGTGTGTCCAACTCGTTTTCCCCTTCTTTTTTGACTACATATTTCTTCTTCTTCACTTAGTTTGTAAAGCTGCAAAACGTGTTTCTCCAACCATGCAAGAGTATATGCTGATCCAAATCACTTTGAGTCCAAATCCAAATCAAGATCCATGAGACCATGACCCGTTCAGCAACGCGAGGTAGCTAGCTAGTGGAAGCGACTGCTCTGCCCTCTGATCCCTAGCGGCATCCCCAAGTTCTGGTACACCCTGATCTCCCCGCCAAGGCTCGCCGTCACCACCACCATCCCCCACGCGTTGCCGCCGCACTCCCGCGACGACGCTCCCCTGCGCAGCGTCTCCGCCTGCCCGCCCATGTACGTCATCGGCCCGGACTTGGGACGCAGCGGCAATGGCGGCACCCCGCCGCCGAGGGCATCGTCGTCCGGTCTCCTGCCGCCGTGGACGCTGGACGACAGGCGCTCGTCGGGGACGCGCCGCGAGTCCATCGTCGTCACGGAGGGCGACCCGGGCCACGGCACCGCCGCCGAGACGTCCCTGCAGAAGAAGTACTCGTAGGAGCGGCTGGTGAGCCACGTCTTGGCCTTGACGCCGATGCCCCCTCCTCGAGCCCCACCGTCGATGCCGCCGCCGGCCCGCCTCCATACGTAGACGTGCGAGTCCTCGCTGGCGCAGACCACATGGCGGCCGTCGCCGGAGTAGGACGCCGAGAGCTGGCTGCTGGTGTTCTTGAACCCTGGGAGCAAGGAACACAGGTGCCCTGTTCGTTGCGGAGTTCGTGCAATGCAGCGGTGTATGTTGATGGTAAGGGTTATGCGGGGCGTGTGCCGCCGGCGGCGTACCTTTGAACTTCTGGAGCACGGTGATGCCGTTGAACACCCGGATCTGCGAGTCCGCCGACGTCACCAAGATCTCCGACGGGTTACCCGGCGCAAACTGCACGCGCATTATCCGGCATCAACATCGATCGATCGGTTTACGGCCATTTTTGGCTAGCTTAATGCAAGAACAAGCAGTACCTGAAACCCAGTGATCTTCTTTGCCTGCGATTTACGCTTCTTGGATAAGCTCATGTCGATCTGAGCCTCCTGGTTCAGCTTGCAATCTGAGATACACACATATAGGAATGATCATTCTGATGATATTTATAAGCACAAATTGCGTGTAACTGATGATACCTTTGGTCTTGTAGAACCGGCAGCTCCCCTTGTGTGATCCAACGATCGCCGCCTAGGAAAAAATTTAAGTGGTAGCAACATATCAACACATGCCGTCGATTTCAAGATTTTCAAATGTGGATCGGTGACATGAGAACTCAATTGCTTAGGACTGCGCTGATCCAAGAATTTCAAGAACGAACCTGGCCGTCGGGGGTGTAGCTTGCGGCGGTGACCATGTCGCTGAGGTCGCTCCAGTCGACGACCTGCCGGTCCGCCACGCTCCAGATGCGCACCTTGCAGTCCAGCGAGCCGCTGATGAAGTAGCCGTCGTCCGCCGGGTTGAACTGGATGCACGTCACGTAGTCGTTGTGCGCGAACACCTTGAGGCACGTCTTGCTCTCCACGTCCCACATCCGCACCGTCTTGTCCATGGACGACGACAGCAGCCTCGGTGACTGCCTCGACCACGACAGGTCCAGCACGTCGTCCTGGTGGCCCTCGAAGACGCACGCCGGCTTCTCGTCCAGCGCGAACAGGGTCTCCGGCAACACCACGTGCTCCGGGAGCACGTGTTTGCCACTCTTTCCGCGCCGGACCTTCTTCGACAGCTGCGCCGCAAGCCCCGGCGCCGACGCCAACGACCCGCCGTCGGTGGGCGCCAGCGGCGGAAGAAGCATGGCGGAAGAGAGCTCAGGCGAGCACGAGGAGGCGTCGGCCTCAACGACCTGCCAGACGCGCACAACGCGGTCCTCGCCGCCGGTGGCGAGGAACCGGCCGTCGGGGCTGAACTTTATGCTCCATATCGACCCCTCGTGCGCGCGCACCTCCTGCCGCATGTACAACCCCGTCAGGTCCTTGCTCGACTTGCCGGAGTGGTGCACCTTGAGCCGCTCAGTAGTGGAGGACGACGACGGCGCCGGCGGCGGTGTAGCGGCGCCGCTGTCCGCCGCCGACGCCGACGCCGGCGCCGACTTAGACTTGGACATGGTCACCGCGGACGGCAGCGCCGACGGCCTGTCCCTATCCTTCTCGTGGAGGAGGCCGGCGGCCGTCGCAACGAGCTTGATGTTCTTCAGCCACCGGGGCTTCTTCTTCGCCGGTGGCTTCCCGCCGTCGACCTTGTTGGCCGGTACCGGCTGGCTCTGGGTTCGCCGAATAAGCTGCTTCACCAGCGGGGTGTGCCCAACAAACTGCTTGAACTCGTGCACGCTCAGCTGCGAGCCGGCCTGGGCGTCGTTGGGCGTGCCGCCCGTCGACTGGCCGTCGCCATTCACGACGAACTCCTTGCCGTCGTCCAGCTTTTTGTCCCTCGTGCTGTTGTCGATGTCGTCGCCGTTACCTGTTCTGTTTCCACCTCCTCCTCCTTTGTCCTTCGACGCCGCTGAACAATCGGTTGGGTGGAGAGTACTGTGCACGGGTGAACCCTGCAGAGAGTGCGGCACCGAATACACGCGGCGGAACGGCGGCGGCTTTCTGGCCGCGACTCCTCGGGCGGCGAGGCGGTTGTCGGACCGGCACCGTTTCAGGACGACGCTGTGATGCCGTTTCACGGGAAGCGCAGACGGCGCGGTGGCGGTGCTCAGCGGCCGCCTGGACGCGCCGCGCGCGTTGTCGGGGGGAACATTGTTCCTCATCGCCCTGGCGTTACGGCTGCGAAGGAGGTCTCTGCTGCTGTTTAGACCCATCCCCTGTAGCAGCCGGCGGCGGCGTTCCTTGATGGGCACGGGGTCGTCCGCCGCCATCCACATGTCGTAGTCGTACCTCGACACGTCGTCCGCCTCTTCGTCCTCCTGCTCGCCCTCGTCCAGCTCCGCCTGCTCCTCGTGGAGCCGGTCACCGACGGCGGTGGCGAAGGAGACACGGACGTCGTCGCCGAGGCCGTCCTCCTCGCCGTCGTCGGAGGGGAAAAAGTCGGGGTCGTCCTCATCCGCGCGCGCTGCGCCGGAGGGCTCAACGCGGTCGAGGCACTGGAAGAAGGACTCCCGGTCGCTGCGGTCTTCACCGTCGGCCGCCTCCGGCACTCCATTGTCATGGCCCTCAATGAGGACGGCCGCCTCGCCGTCGTCCCTGTGGCTCATGGTGCACGGTTCTTGCCTGGCGGTGGCAAAAACGAATGGCCTGCCGGCGCGTCCCTGGGAGACAGACCCTTGCTCTCCACTTTGCTAAATTTAGGTGCACGTTTTGTAAGGCTGTAATGTTGTATAGCCATGGCGCGCGGAAGAGGTGAGATTTTGGAGGGAAGACTTTTGCTGATCGAAATTTTATCACATTGTTCGCGTTGGAGAAGAAGCGCAATAGTTATTCTTTCACATGATATGGATATTTAATTATTCGCAATTGCTAAAATGCAGTAGCTTGATTATTTATTTTTTGTAGTTTGAGCACTTATTTGTTATTAGTGTTGTCCTCACTGCGTGAAGTTTCAGGGTGTGTTTGGTAGTAAGGTATTTTTAAAGTATTGTAGGAATATCACAGTTTTCAAAAATACTCTAGTTTTAAATACTTTGTGGTGTTTGGCTAGAATAAAAAAATGTACTATTCATTGCCCAAGCACTCAAATACTTCAGTTTGGGGATACTTTGGTTTTAAGAAAAAATTGCTGCCAAACTAGGCCTCATTTGCTCATGGGAAGTTTCAGTCACTTCTTTGTTACCTATTTCTGTTTATTTATGTTAGTTTAGGATTTGTTACTTTTATTTTGTATTTGTTGCAACTGCACTCTTTGTGCAATTGTGTGTCTTCTTGTCAAATTACACTTACTTAAAAAAAATGTTGGGGTTGCATTTTTTGTAACATTTCACTTTTGTTTTGGTTCAACTGCACGCTTATGACGGAGAAAAAAAAATTAACAAAACTTCTAAAAGTTTCGACCACAAGCACCCTAGGCACTCCCTTAATTATTTGATCTTACATTGCTAAATACTTGTTGACTTTTTATATTTCTACAAAAAGAGAATATTTTCTTGCCATTCTGCTTGTATTTCCATTTCAAGAGCATTCACTAGTGTTCAATAACATTCCGAAAAAATGAAAAATAAGTAGGCTTAATTGTTTTTGCGCCTTCCAAAATATTTACCAAGATTCAGAAAGACCAGAAAGTGAAGCGATCTGAGTTGGTCTTGTATCATCGAAAGTATTTTCTGAAATTCTACAAACATGAAAGACAAATGATATGGATGAGTTGGTTAAGGAGTTTATTAGTATTTAGTGAGATTCTGAAAGACCATATATAAAGACAAGTGATCGATTTTGTATCCATCCAAATTCTTTTATAATGGGGACCTGGTCCACGCCCACCAGAATAAGAAGGACCAACAAATTAAAGGAGTGTTGCAGAGGGCAAGTCTATTTATCTGTATCAACTTGACGCATTGATAAAATCACATATTTTCGAGAAAACAAAGTTAGCATTGATGGCAAAGCGTAGTGCCCAGCGACAACATCACAATACCATGTTTGTATCGGGTTCACATATACCCATTTGCTTAAGAGTGTGAAACGGGGGGGGGGGGGGGGGGGGGGGGGGGGGCGGCGGTGGAGCGAGGACAAGGGAGGGTCACAAGGAACTTCCATGTGGTCATGTTGGCACGTGTCAAACGTGCACGAGTGCACAGGTTCCAATTGGATGGACAAAAATGACAACGAAATTAATACTCCATTTGTCCAAAAATAAAGTGAGTATTATGTTTTGTTAGCACACTTTTTATCAACAATTACACTATTAATAATTAATATTCATGATACAAAATTAAATGGAAAATATTATTTTGGAATACGAATGTAATGACATCAATTTTGTTTCACTACACTTCCAGTGTGCATTGCAGCAACAAGAAGAGAATTACTTAACCCAACTTTAAACATATCTCGGTTATCTTGTGGTCTTCCAGAAAAACTCCCTTCTAGAATCAATCAGCAAGCTGATCAGCAGAATCTTTCAAAAATTGCTGGTAAAAAAAATACAGTCTGTAATGCGGGCCAGATAGTCACAACAGTAGCAAATCATGCCAGTTAGGCAGAATAATATTTTCATCGAAAAAATGGCTCTTGCGTCCTTGCTGTTTTTTCGCTAAAAGAAGAGTAGAATGAGCTGTAAGATAATTGATTACTTTCTCTATTGCGGGTATCCCAGCACATTGCTAAGTAATTTTAGCCAGCCCATCGTGGGTCAACACAACAAGAAAGGCGCCATGCACTCTCTCCGAATGAATTATATACCTAGCATGTATGGTGATCCACTTTCTCTCTATGTATAGCTTGGTTGTACTACATTATTTAGTCAACTTGCTTCCCCTGTCATATACTGTATATATTTCCTGTAAAGATTCTGAAAGTCATCTCCTTGGCCATCAGGCAAACCTGCAGTTTTAACGAGACAAAACTATTACCGTTCAGCTTTCAGCAATAAACTGCACCATTGCCATGAACAAATCAATAATCAGCTGGAGACTATAGAAAAATGCCAAAAGTAAATTTCAGCTATAAATTTAACATAGTGAGACTATAGAAATTGCATAAAAACAATCAGCTGGAGTAACATGTGAATCTTATAATCATATACACTACTATGTCGGTCCTGATCAAATAAAATCGTGAAATGCTGATAGTTAGCCTTTACATGAACTTGTACAAACTAACAGATTACAAAATCTATGTGAAGAAAAATAAAA
>QRDG01000308.1:2186476-2347890 GCA_012064385.1 Puccinellia tenuiflora | reverse complement strand
TCGATCTCAACATGTTTGGTCCGTTGATGCTGCACAAGATTGGTTGATAGATAGGTTGCACTGATGTTGTCGCAGTAGGTAACAGTGGATTTGCTTGCTGGTTGATGAAGTTCAAGAAGAAGCTGCCGGAGCCATACCGATTCAGCAACGCAGTTTGTGACCGCTCGATATTCAGCTTCAGCACTAGATCGAGATACCGTGGGCTGTCTCTTGGAGGACCATGATACCAGGTTAGTCCCGAGAAAGACACAGAATCCCAAAATAGATCGACGAGTGTCAGGACAACCTGCCCAATCAGCATTGGAGTAGGCGACCAATTCCGAGGAGGAGTCGACATGAAGTTGAAGTCCAAGATGAGTTGTCCCTTTGACATATCAAAGGATCCGCTTGACGAGTTGGAGATGAGCATCACGAGGATCATGCATGAATAAACAGACTTGTTGAACAGCATGAGACAAATCTGGTCGAGTTAGTGTCAAGTACTGAAGTGCTCCGGCAATGCTGCGGTAGTGAGAGGTATTTGCAACAGGTGGTCCATCATTTGCTAAAAGCTTGCATTTTGGTGTCAATTGGGGTAGGTATTGGGTTACAGTTTGACATGTTAGCCCGGTCCAAAATCTCCAATGCGTACTGCTGCTGTGAGAGAAAGAGCCCATGAGATGTGCGATGCACATTGACACCAAGAAAATGATGTAGAGCACCCAGGTCACTCATTGAAAATTCAGAGTGCAATGATGCGATGATGCTATTCAGTAGTGTGACTGTACTGGCAGTGAGAATAATGTCATCAACATACATGAGCAGGTAGGCAGTGGTGTTGTTGGAATGCAGGATGAACAGCGAGGAGTCACTCTTGGAAGAGACGAAGCCAAGAGAATGCAGGTATGAGGTGAATCGCAGAAACCATGTGCGAGGAGCCTGTTTGAGGCCATAGAGCGACTTCTTTAGTTTGCAAACATGTGTGGGACGAGTATCATCAACAAAACCAGTCGGCTGAGTGCAATAAACTGTCTCCGCAAGTTCCCCATGCAGGAAGGCATTCTTGACATCAAGTTGATGAATAGGCCACGACCGAGAAGTAGCAAGGCTGAGAACCACACGCACGGTGGCTGGCTTCACCACAGGACTGAATGTTTCGCCATAATCAACACCTTCCTATTGAGTAAATCCTCGTAGAACCCAATGAGCCTTATACCGTGCCAGAGAGCCATTCGGGTTGAGTTTGTGTCGAAAGATCCAGTTCTCAGTGACCACATTGACACCTGCAGGACAAGGAACAGGAGACCAAGTGTCATTCTGAATTAGAGCATCAAATTCATCACGCATAGCATCATTCCAACGGGGGTCTTTAAGTGCCGTACGGTATGTTGATGGAATGGGCGAGGGAGGTGTAGAAACGGATAATTGTATGTGTCGTTTAGGTTGAGTAAAGCCGGTTTTAGCACATGTGTGCATCCTGTGTGCATTATCGGGTGGGTTTATCGGAATAGCACCAGGGGGAGACGTGGTGGCGTGGGGTTAGCTAGAGGGGAATCTGTTGGTGTTGTCGGAGACAACGCTGTCGGGGTGGGTGCCGGAATCGAAGGGGAGCGTGCTGGGGTGGAGCGACCATGTGGGCTAGAGGGACCCGCAGAGAAGGGCGTGGTTGGGGTGGAGGGTTGGCTGGGTAGAGACCGAGGGGTAGGTGGCATTGCGTGATTGGTTGGCAGGATTTGGCTGCTGGAGGTGGGTGGTGCTGGGATCGGTGCAGGCATCGGGATCGGTGTGGTCGGGTCGGGATCAGGTGTGGCGAGAGAGTTGGTGTGGTGGTAGGTGAGGCCTCGGCAAAGGGAAACGAATTTTCGTCGAAAATGACATGTCTAGAGATGATAATTTTTTGTGTGGTGAGATCAAGACACCGATAACCCTTGTGTTCGCGTGGGTAACCGAGAAGAACACACCGCGTTGAACGGGGAGACATCTTATGATCAATGGCGTGGGATAGGTTAGGAAAGCAGAGGCAGCAAAATGTGCGGAGATGGTCGTATGTGGGGTGGACACCATATAGAAGAAAGTAGGGGGTGGAGTTACCGATGGAACGGGATGGTCTGATGTTGATGAGGTGATTGGCGGTGTGGAGGGCTTCGACCCAAAAGGATGGTGGTAATTTAGCTTGGAAGAGAAGTGTGCGAACAATGTCATTGGTTGTGCGAATCATGCGTTCAGCCTGTCCATTTTGTGGCGAGGTGTAAGGTCAGGAAAGACGTAATGAGATACCGTTATTCGAAAGAAAGGTGCGTGGAGTAGTTGTGAGGAACTCTCCTCCATTGTCACATTGGAGACAGCAGAGCGTGGTGTGAAATTGCGTGGTAATGAAGGAGAAAAAGAGAAGTAACATGTCACATGTATCAGATTTTTCTCTAAGTGGAAAGACCCAAGAAAAATGAGAGAAATCATCTAAAATAACAAGATAATATTTGTAGCCAGAACAACTGATAATCGGTGAAGTACACAAATCACAATGAATAAGATCAAACTGCGACATTTCACGGGAGTGAGAAACTAAAAAAGGTAGTTTGATATGTTTTCCTAATTGACAGGCATCACACAGGGTTTGAGTACCCGTACGTTTATTACAAGTGGACAGAAATTCTAATGGTAAATGAGACAAGGCGGACGGGCTGGGATGGCCAAGCCGCCGATGCCAAAGATCACTCGAGACGGCGAGAGCTGATGTGGTGGAACCCCCGTGGTCCCCCAAAAAAGGGTAAAGATCGCCAGAACTATTGGAGCGCATGATGACCCTCCTAGTGGAAAGATCCTTCAAGGAAAAACCAAAGGGATCAAATTCAATTGTACAATTGTTATCACAAACAAATTTGCGAGTGGCACAAAGATTTTGGATAATGGATGGAGAAACGAGAATATCGTTTAGAAGAAAGGGGCGAGATGTGAGGTGTGCAGTACCAGTAGCAACAACAGGAAGACGAGACCCATTGCCAACGATAATATGATGAGAATTGACATCTAAAAGGGAACGAGACGAGGTCAATGTACCTTGGTTGCCGGTGACATGTGAGGTGGCGCCGGAGTCCATGATCCAATCGCTGCCGGGTGGAGGGAAAGCAGCGCCGTAGCTCGGCGCACTCTGGTGAAGGGCGTTGTGATCCCATGATGGTGGAGGAGGTGAAGGGGCAATAGGCGGGGCATGCATCAGTGGGTAAGCATGTTGCGGAGCGCCGGGTCGGGGTCCGAGGATGCTAGAGGAGTTGGGCGGCATCCAGGGAGAGCGCGGTGGGAATGGCATCCCCATTAGTGCAAAGTAGCCGAGCCACGGCTGTTGTTATCCGCCATGACCGCCAGTGTGGGATTGTTGCGACCCACTGCTACGATCGCCTCTGCCAGACGAGGAGGAGGAGCCGGTGGGCTGGTGAGTCTTCTGTCCGCCGTACTGGAAGCCGGGGATCGGGTTCTTTCCCCGGTAGTTGGGGCTGACGCCGGGAATGCGCGCGGGGGCACCGCCACCGCTGGGTCCGCTTGGTCCGGCACGCCCGCCAGTGGAAGTACCGTGACCAGTGGGCGCACCTCGCCCACCAGAGTGCACAGCCATGGCCTGGGCGCTGGCCTGTTTCTGCAGTGGTCGACGTCGATCTCGGTGAGTTGGAGACGAGAGCAGGCATCAGCAAAGGAGGGCACGAAAGTCTTCAGAATTTCAGCCTGCAGTTTGTATTTGCCACCGAGCCCATCAAGGAATTGGAGAGTGAGGTCGTGGAGCAGGTCCGGCCTTCAGCGCCGTGGACGAGGCGGTAGAGATAGTCGCTGAGTGTGGCCATGAACCACAAGGAGATGTGGATGTCGACTGCAAGCTAGTTGTCGGTAGTGTTTGCAGGGGCAGAGCCCACCTGGATGTGATCGAGGGCTTTGTACATGATGAGAACGTTGGTAATGATCTGGCACCACTTGGAGAAGTTTGTGCTGTCAGAGAAGACTTGCAACTTGATGTAATTGGTGATGTGGATGCCGTGGATGGGTGGGAGAGGGTCGGCGGGGCGAGATGAGAGGGGAAGAAGAGAGAGGGTTGCAGATCGGAGAGGGCGGAGGTGGTGGTTGGTAGATTGACAGAGAGGCTATTGAGGTTTAGGGACTCGGTGGAAGCTAGGGTTTGGGGAAGGGTGGGAACTGGAGGGTTGCTTGTCATGGGTGCGGAAGCCATGGCGGTGGAAGAGGAAGAGGTGGTCATGGTGCGGCGGCACATGGGCGACGCACGCAGGGGGGAGGGAGGGAGAAAGGCTCTGATACCAAGTTGTTTGATATAATTCTATATATGTATTGATAATCACCAAGGGTACATATATAGGAGGGAGAGAAAGGTAAACCCTAACCCTAACTCTAACCGAACCAGAATAAATATACAATATTCAACAATAGTGTTACAGAGTTCAGCTCACATCCGCGGTGACGCTTGCAAACTTTTTTTTATCTTCATACCTTTCGGACGTGCAAGTGACAAAGCAATAATGATGATATTTGGCGAAGCGGACGTGATAAGAAGATTTGGTATGAACTCTATTTGTTTTTATTTTTGTACAGATGTTTATCCGCATGCTCATGGTTTAGCTTGTCGTGTTAGATTGTTGTGCAAATATTATTGCTTAGTAGTTCATGTTTTCTTATGATTGGTCTCAACTTGCTAGGAGTAAATAATTTGTCATGTGGACATAAGCATGTTTTGCTCTGTTTATAATAAGGTATGGTGAAGTGGTATCCTCCTCTGAATATTTATTTGGATTGACTTGGCACATGCTCACATATGTTAAGAATAATGTAGCGGACCTGCACTTAAAGATAGGCAAGATCCCTATATATAGTGCAAAACCCTGGATCGATTCATTTAGACACACAATTACGATGAATATCACAACAATGCATCAATTATTACACGCTTGATCCAGTACTTAAACAAAATATTCATTACAACTTGCATAGCACGAAGCTAGCTTAAAAGAGTAAAGCAGCGGAAAACATTATTCTTCATGGAGTCTCCGTCATCTTCATGCAGCCACAGGCGAACATGTTGGTTGCAGACTCGAAACCCTTGATCGAAACCTCACTCATCGTCGGAGCAACCTGCAACAGTAAAAGCGCTGCAGCCAAAAGAATGGTCAGAACCATTTGGGATGGAACTGGGAATGACACTTTGGTGGACTCATAGAGGAACAACTTCTATTATTCTATATGCATATTTGGCTCGTGGGGTTTGAAGGCTATTTTGCGTAAGGCCAACTTTTTCTTAACTTTGCAAAACTTCTTTTCTAGTCTTGAGATAATCTCCTGGAGCGCATCCAGAATATCTCCTACCCTTGTTCACCCTTCAAATTTTACTTGAGAAATTGGAATGTTGAGATCCTCCGTTGACATCCTCGTCCAGTTGCTCAGAATTGTGCGTAACCGGGGACACGGCTAAGTACTTAGTTTTTTACACTCTCGAGAGGTTGTGCACGTTCATCATAAGACTCAATCAACCCATTCTGTCCTTGACCTTCATGTAGAGAAAAGGAAAGGAGAAGATTGAGACGAGACCTTTCCGAAGCATTTCCCCGACCACTGCCGTCTTGACCCGTTCCACCTACATTCCCCTACATCTGCTTGTC
This sequence comes from Puccinellia tenuiflora, assembly GCA_012064385.1. Classification (NCBI taxonomy): domain Eukaryota; kingdom Viridiplantae; phylum Streptophyta; class Magnoliopsida; order Poales; family Poaceae; genus Puccinellia; species Puccinellia tenuiflora. Next base: position 2,342,260 of record QRDG01000308.1, on the reverse strand, counting down.
AAGCCGGACTGGTTCCACGCAACATACTTAGTCAAGCCAGAGCCCATATGACTTATGGCTGCACGGTAAGCCTTCTAAACTTGGAGCAACTTCGATCTCTTTGTCCCTGGGTGTCCATCCATAAGTGCACATACTCAGGTTCACACAATGAAAATGCGCCCGAGTAGCCACTCAACTCCGACCTCCGTCAACAAACCATTCCACACAGGAGTTTCATTTACTTAGTGGAATTTAGCTTTTTATAGAAAAACTCATAGCATAGCATTTCGATAACTCTACTAAGTTATCATAGGCAAAAGCTAGACCAACTAGTAAAGGGGAAAACTACACTAAACAGTTTTAGCATAGCAATACTAATATCACCAATCATGCTTTTAATAAAATAAAATTCTAACATGCATCTGGTCAAAGTAATAGGAATTTCATGAGTGTGCCACTTGCCTTGGCAGCAAGAAGAGCAGGAGTAGCAGCTGCAAAAGTCCTCGGGTCTCTCCGAATAATCTAATTAAATAAAGTATAACAAGCCACACATAAACAAACAAACAAACAAACAAAACAATAATAACAATATCACATAAAAATGCTATGCATGAAATACACATAAAAACACAAGTAAATTACTAACTATTGTTTTCTGGTTTTTAGAAACATGCATGAAGTCAAAATGCAATTAAAACAAATTTTACTATAACAACAATACAAAACAATCCCCAATAAGGGAATAAGAACAATTTAAATACTACTGTTAAACAAAATAATTACAGAAAATATGGGAGTGGAGTCTCTGGACATAGGGCTTCAAAACTAAGCTATACCAATTGGATTCACTCAAAAATAAAATCTAGAACAAAAGTTATGTCAAAATTACTCAAACTTCACTTTTGAATTTTGAATACATCTAAATTTGACAAAACAGAAAATTAACACAACCAAAAGATTCTACTGGTTCTAAGGATTCCAAAAATATATTATTTGTCTAATTTGGCCCAACAGAGAAAAAGATATAATAAATCTAAGGTACATGGGCTTTTCTGCAAAACAGACAAAATAAACTAATTCGGAAAATACACGGAAAATCCAGGGCCACGTGGCTGCTTCTATTGGTTAACAGACCTGACTGTGTGCTGACTGGGATGCCACATAGGCGTACCGGTTTGTTTAAACAAAATTTAAAACATGACCGTCAGATCTAGATCCGACGTTCCAGATCTAATTGGCCAAGGAGTGGCGGTGCTAGGTCACCGGAGCACGTCGGCCGACGGTGGCAACGGCTCGGCATGCCGTGTTCCGGCGAAAGGAGAAGGTGCGGGAGGGGTCTTTGGTTACCAAGAGGTGCAGGACGTCGAGGCGAAGTCGATGTTGAGACGGCGACGTCCGGGGTGCTCGGGCTCGTCGAGGATTGCTCGTCGGAGTCGAAGACGGCGGCAGACGGTCACGGTCGTGGACGAATGTGTCGATCTGAGGACGGGAAAAATACCAGGCCATGTCAGAAAGATGCGCAAGATGAAAAGAAGAAGAAGGGGAGTAGAGAGGGGGGCAAGGAGTCGACGTAGTACATCGGAGTTGAAGAATTTCGCCGGCGGCATGGCGGACGGCGGCGATGGATTGCGGGCAGCCTGGTGGCATAGAGCTAGGGTTTTCGGGGGCCGATGAGAGAGGGCGAGGTGGTGGTCTTATAGCCGTTCTCAGTGAGGCATTTAATGGCCGTAATGGCGAGCAATCGTCGGGGAGAGAATCACGGCCGCGGTGAGCTGGCGCGTGTGCGATTTGGGGACGACGACGTCGTCGGTGTCGGTGCTGACAGGTGGGCCCCACCTGTCAGTGAGAGGGACGCATGAAACGGTACGCGGGCTGCTGCTGGGCTAGCGCGCGCGAGAGGAGGAGTTGGGCCGCGGCTGGGCTGGCTTGGCCGGTTGGCCCTTTCTAGTTTTTTCTTGAACTTTCTCTTTTTCTGTTTTCTGGAAAATTTCTATAACTTTTGAAATAAGCAACCAAATGGATTCAAACAAATTTGTAAAATTTGTAAAAATAATCTTTATCAAGATAAACTATTTGGGATAATTTTTACACAACTTTATTTACCAAAATACCCTTGGACATTAAAAGGTAATTGTTGCTATTTGCCAACTTTAGATAAATATAAGAAATAAAATTTTATTTCTTTTGAAAATTTCATACAACCAGGAGCAGAAATGCACTTATGCAATGAAATCATGAATGCCATGCTTATTTTGAAATTTCAAAACAAAAAAATATATAATTTTCACAAATTTTTTGATTTTTCAGAACTTTCAAAATTTGAAAATCTTGGGATGTTACAGACTACCACCCTTAAAAGGAATCTCGTCCTCGAGATTCGAAGAGGCTAGAAAGAATGGGTTTGAAAAAAAAATTGGGTGTTGACTACTGGGTGGCTACCACCCTTAAAAGAAATTTTTGTTGGTAGTCTAGAATGTCAAATTTCGAACTGGATGCTTCATTAAAATGTACCATTCTCCATACCAGGATCATTGTATGCTCTTTCCATATGGACATGGTTCACATAACTGATGTCTACTACACGCTTCTATTCTTGTAGACTTGTTAGGCCTCCAAGCGCAGAGGTTTGTAGGACAGCGGCAGTTTTCCCTTAAGTGAGTAACCCAAGGTTTATCGAACTCAGGGAGGTAGGGTCAAAGATATCCCTCTCAAGCAACCCTACAATTAAGATACAAGAAGTCTCTTGTGTCCCCAACACACCTAATACAATTGTCAGTTGTATAGGTGCACTAGTTCGGCGAAGAGATGGTAAAATGCAAGTGATATGGATGGTAAAAGGTGATTTTGTAATTCTGTAATAAAAATGGCAGCAAGCAAACAAGTGACAAAAGTGACTAAAAACGGTGTATCAATTCTTGGAAACAAGGCCTATGCTTCATACTTTCACTAGTGACTACTCTCAACATCATTAACATAATTAAACACATGATAGTTCCCACAAAAACACATGCATGGTAGACGTTACTCGGAGATCATTCTTTCGTGGATCAAATAGGATGAGAATTGCGTAGGGCTACGAAAAGAACACCTTAAAGTTCATATTCCACATCTATGAACACTTCATGCTGTCACTATCCGCATCCAAAGATAGTACTAACAAACACCACAACCTATTTCTTGAATAGTCTCTTTCTTCAATAACACAAGCATCAAGAAACCTCATGATCTATCCAATCCAACAATAATAAAGAGCAAACTCATGATGAAGATCCCTCTAATCTTGATGCATAGAGTCACACACGGCACCCACACTGTCACCGAGGTACCGCAATCACAATGGTGACTCCGCAAATTATACTAGATAACACCACTTGAGCAACATCATATCTATTACACATAGGGAAACATCATGTATTCAACTATACTAACAAAGCTCATGATCACAACAAAGATCACATCATGGGAGAGACAGATAACCACATATCTCCTTGTATAAGCCTCAGCCCCGGTGAGGGACTACTCCCTCCTCATCGCGGGAAGTAGCGGCGTTGATGGAGATGGCCCCGGCGGTCGATCCCCGTCCCGGCAGGGTGCCGGAATAGGACCTTCTGAACCCCTGAAACTTGTCGGCGATGGCGGCGGAGCTCTGTATCGTATTTGGGAAAATCCTTCGGGGGTTAGGGTTTTTTCGTCGGGGGTGATTTATAGGCCAAAGGGCGTCGTGAGGGGGTCTCCGAAGGGCACAGGCGGGCGGCAGCCGCGGCCCCCCTCTCACCCGCGGGTGGGACCCGCCCTGGGCTGTGGATCCCTCCTGGGGTCGCCCTTCTAGCTCCGGTCCTTATTTCTTCAATAAAAAATCGTCGTAAATTTTCGTCCAATTCCGAGAATATTTCCAGAAGTAACTTTCTGCAACAAATTTAGTACAAAAATAGGGAACTGGCACTGGGCATCTTGTCAATAGGTTAGTCTGACAAAATGCATAAAAATGATGTAATATGATAGTAAAAACATGTGACAACATCACAAAACTAGCATGGATCAATCAAAAATTATAGATACGTTTGACACGTATCAGCATTCCCAAGCTTAACTCCTACTCGTCCTCGAGTAGGTAAGTGATAACAAAAAAAATTGATGAGACATGCAACCAATACAATCATGATCAAGATAGTAATGTACAACACATGATGTGAATAAGGTGATCCAAAACAATTGTCTATAGTTGACATTAAGCAAACAATGATTAACATACGCTACCTAACAAATGGTAGAAACTTTTCATGAATAAATGCGTTGGAGACATGGAACCATACATAAGGTTTAGAAAGAAGAATTGCAAATTATGTCTCCAATGTAAAGCATCAATCATTCTTCAAATCATCCAAGTAGTCATTCATGAAAATAGCCAAGCTTGAGTCAGGTGTCCTAATCCATCTCCTTCACAAAGCAACTGTTTCGAAGTCTACTCAACTAGTGCAAGTAAGAAGTGGATTTGGCACCAAAATGTTATGGCAAAGAGAACAATGATGGAGGTTTGGAAGGCCAAAAAGAAAGGCTCAAACAGTGGAGAGGGTAACCACAAGACAGAAGGAAGTCCCGTAGTTGACACTGTATGGGGAGTAGTGATTGCCATGCAATGGATGCACATAGAGCTATAAGTGTATGAAAGCTCTCCAATGGAACTAGTAGGGGTGCATCCAACTTGCTTGCTCATGAAGGCCTCGAGCTCACTTGAGGAGGCTCATCCTTGGCATATACAAGCCAAGTTCTATAACGTTAATTCCCCACATAGTTATACTACTAAAACAACATGAGAACTATCTACAATGAAGTGTAGGTGCTAACTAGCACAAGTGTGGTAAAAAGGATAGTAGTGCTGCTCCCTCTCTCTTTTTTCTATTTTTTTGGATTTTGGTGGCCTCCTTGGCTCTTTTAAATGCTCTCTCATTTGGCCTCTTTTTGTGCTTTTTTTATTTTTCTCTTTTTTTTTGTATTTTTACCTCACTGTAGGAGCAACACTCTATATTACAAATGGATCATCACACTTTTTGGTACTCATAACTCATAAGACTAATACATGATGTATAAAAGAAGATATGCATGATCGAGCGTAGTGTGGAAAAAATGTAGAACATGTGGCAAGCCACGCAGCACACTAACTCATGATGTAATGATGGATGTTGCATGGCAATGTATCTCGGAACGGCTATGGAAATGTCGTGATAGGTAGGTATGGTGGCTGTTTTGAGGGAGATAATTGGCTTATGTGTAGGAGAACAAGATGAAGTTCTCCCACGGGGTTGGATGTACTGGCAAAGTATGCACCAATCTGAATGTGAGAGAGGGCATTGCGCAGCACCAATGAGGCTAGCAAAATATGGAAGTGGAAGTGCCAATAACCAAAACTCAACAATGCATTTCGTATATTGCAAACAACTAGCAATTTTAATGTTCCACAAATGGTTAGAAACACCCCGAGAGTGATCGTGGCAGCGACACAAGTACCCCGTTGGCTTCCCCGACCGTTGCAGTAACTACCCACTAGGAACTTTTTTTCAACTGAGCAGAATTCATGATGCAAAAACATTGTTGACTTAGGTTGTTTTTAGTTAAGAAAGATATGGCTCCACACTCTACTAACAAGTCTCCACTAATCAGCTCTAACACCGTTAACCAACACATTTTAATCATTAGTTATTTTAATGCCTCAAAACAATTGAAGAGTATCAAATTATCCACATAGTGATCTACAAGACTATGCAGGTTTTTTTCTATTTCATACCACTACCACATGCATAGCATTTTATCGCTCTAACAAATCAACCAAGCAACCAAAACAACTCTCTAACAAATATAAGTGAAGATCAAGAGAGTCTAACAACAACAACTAGCAGCTCTAAACAAGATAAAAGCTAAAAGCGAGAGCTAACTAGCAAACAAACAATAGCTAAGAATAATCAACAAGATATAAGCGAAGCAAAGGAGTATTCAAACGAAAAAGCGGAGCGTGTCTCTCTCCCACACAAGATGGATAGGATCCAACATGAATATGACCAGAAAACAAACAAAACAAAACTAAAAGCAAAATAAAATGACGCTCCAAGAATAGCACATAATATGTAAAGTGATAAAAACGTAGTTTCAACGAAACGACCTGATGGTTGTTGGTGAAGAGTGGGGATGCCTTGGGCATCCCCAAGCTTAGATGCTTGAATCTTCTTAAATATTCCAGGGGGATTCCATGGGGGCATCCCCAAGCTTGAGCTTTTCTCCATTCTCACATCACCGTGTCGTTCAAAACTTAAAAACTCTCTTCACACAAAACTTCTCATAGACTGATTAGAGGGTTAGTGCTCAAAAATTAAAATGCACATGTGTTCTACTCAAGACAAATTGCAAACAACTTTATCAGGCATTAGCTACTGTTTACTAAGCCTCAATGTGGTACTCCTCCTCTAGAGTATCACATTTGACGATAGTAAAGAGACGAATACAAAATAAAAGCAGAATCTGTCAAAAACTGAACAGTCTGTAAAGATCGAATTTTTCGAAGCACTTCTTTAGCTCAAATCAGAAAACTCAAAACTAACGAAAGATATATAAAAGTATCAGTCTTGCTGTCTAAAAATATCAGAAAAGATAAAATTCAGGGAATTTCTGGATTTCGAATAGTGAAGGACAGAAATCTGTTTCTGGACAGCAAAACAATACCTCGCACTTTCAATACATTAGAGGCTAAACTTGGCACAAAAAACCAAAACAAAAAGATACAATGAATTTACTACAAACAACAACTTCATGACTTCAAGAAAAGCAAAAACAAACTGAAAGTAAAGGATGGGTTGTCTCCCAACAAGCGCTTTTCTTTTAAGCCTTTTAGCTAGGCATGATAATTTTAATGATGCTCTCATAAGAATAAGAGTTGGAACGCAAAAGAGAGAATCATGAAGCAAATATCAAACACATTTAAATCTAACTCTCTTTCTATGCATAGGCATCTTGTAAGAAAATAAATCATTGGAGCATAAAGCATTAAGCATAGGAAGGCAAAGCAAGTGCAACATTAAAACCTTCCACATAAGGAGGGGAAACTTCATAAGATGAAAATTTATATAACCACGCTTCCCTCTCTCATAATAACTTTCAGTAGAATCATAAGAAAACTCAATAACATAACCATCACATAAAGCATTTTTCTCATGATTCACATGCATAAAAGTATTATTATTACTCTCCACATAAGCAAAATCTTTATTAATAGTAGCATTGAGAGTAGGACTATCATATTGAACTTGGACATGATAGACTAATTATATATTAGAAAGATGATGTTCAGTAGGAGAGTAATAATTATGACAAGTCTCGTAAGGATGATTAAAATTATTCTTTATGGCATAGTTATCATCACAATAATCATCAAAAATTGGAGGCATAATATCATCATAAGCAAGGGGATAGTCATCTTTCGAAGCATATATTTTTGTAAACAAATCATCATGACTTTCAATACCAAAAGGATTTTCAAACACATCATACCCAAGCTTGGGGTTTTCCACATTATGATTAGAAGAAACATGAATATTCCCAACAGTATAACAATTATCAATATCATCATTTTCAAAATTGGTGCCAAAAAGATTTTCAAGATCATAAGTAGTATTATTTTCCCAATCATGATCATCACAATAAGTAACAGGCATAACATAATCTTCTTCAATAGTGCCTATAGACTTAACATCAAGATAATAATGAATACAATCAAGCGGATCATCTTCAATAATTTTTGATTCATACTCATTAGGAACAACCATGATGGGAGAAATATGCTTAGGGGATGATACCGTTTCCTCTTTCTTTTTACTCCTCCCTCTCTTCTTCTTCTTCTTCTTCTTCTTCTTCTTCTTCACCACCACCTTAGGAGGGAGTGGTTGGAAAGGAAGCTTCTCCACATATCTGATTCATTATTAGAAAAGACAGGAGAAACTTGGGAGAATCTCTCCCTTTCATTATTGGCAACATAAGAAACATCTTTCCTTTTATACTTTGGTGAAGTGCTATTCTTTCTAATTTTTGCAATGTAAGCATTGTCACGGCAATTCACAACACAATAATGATAAGCTCCCTAAAGAATGCTATTCGTCCAAAAGTACTCCTATATAACCAAGAAGTTTTTTCTGATAACTCTTCACACCCCAAAAATAAATTAAGTTCATAATAAAGACTAGAGGTGATCATGTTATCACAAAACAGGCTAATAGTTCTATCATTAAAGTACGAGCATTGGAAATTAAAATGACCTTCTTCTTTGCAAAGTTCACACATAAAAGGATAGAGGTCATTTAATTCTCTAGCAAATTTATATAAATCCTTAAGCCATTTGCTAGTTCTTTCATGCTTATGTTGCTTACAATATTTATCTTCTTCAACCCGAGTGCTTTCACAAGGTCTATGCACTCCACAAAAATTAACATGCTTATATAAAACATTATTTGTAGAGATTGGATCATGTCTATTGCAATCATCATTAACAATTTCATTTTGTTTGCAAATGTCTTTGAAAGGTTCATGATGCTTAGACCATTTCTCTTTAGGAATATTAATATGAGAAGCAAAAGATTTATAGATATCAACAACTATATGAGAGTCAAGTCCAAACTTAGCACTAAGCTTATTAAAACTATCAGTTTCAACAAAAGACTTAATGCAATCATACTCATAATTTATACCTGACTCTTTACCTTTGTCGATCTCTCAATCTTCAATGTTGTGTTGAATCTTTTCAATAAGATCCCATTTAGCATCAATCTTCTTACTTGTAAAAGAACCCATAGAAGAAGCATCAAGTATTTCCTTGTCATGACGAGATAGCCTTGCATAAAAATTATTAACAATAATATCCTTGGAAAGATCATGGTTAGGACATTTAAGCATTAATGATTTCAATCTCCCCCAAGCTTGAGCAATGCTCTCTCCGTCACGTGGCCAAAAATTGTAGATATAATTTCTATCTTGATGAATTTCATGAAGAGGATAAAATTTAGAATAAAAGAGAGACATAAGCTCCTTCCAGCCCAACAAGTGAGGATTGTCTAGCAGCCTATACCACTCCAATGCTTTCTCCTTAAGTGATAAGGAAAATAATTTCCTCATGATTACCTCTCTTGATACACCTGCAATCTCAAACAACTCACATAATTCTTTAATATAAAGCAGATGATAACTAGGATGTATAGCTCCATCTCCTGCATAGCAATTACTCATAACACGATCAATTATCCCCATCGATATTTTGAAAGGAATACATTCAGTATGTGGAGTAACCTTATCCACCATGGGAGTGGTGGAGAGGCCACTCTCAAAAAGCAAATTTAAAGGACAACGTTCCATGAGGCAAACTAGTAAAAATAAAAACAAGAAACAAAAAGATTTAATCGCAAGATCTAAAGAAGATACCTTCAAGCGCTCACCTCCCCGACAATGGCGCCAGAAAAGAGCTTGATGTCTACTACGCGCTTCTATTCTTGTAGACTTGTTGGGCCTCCAAGCGCCGAGGTTTGTAGGACAGCGGCAATTTTCCCTTAAGTGAGTAACCCAAGGTTTGTCGAACTCAGGGAGGTAGAGGTCAAAGATATCCCTCTCAAGCAACCCTGCAATTAAGATACAAGAAGTCTCTTATGCCCCAACACACCTAATACAATTGTCAGTTGTATAGGTGCACTAGTTCGGCGAAGAGATGGTAAAATGCAAGTGATATGGATGGTAAAAGGTGATTTTGTAATTCTGTAATAAAAATGGCAGCACGCAAACAAGTGACAAAAGTGACTAAAAACGGTGTATCAATGCTTGGAAACAAGGCCTAGGCTTCATACTTTCACTAATGACTACTCTCAACATCATTAACATAATTAAACACATGATAGTTCCCACAAAAACACATGCATGGTAGACGTTACTCGGAGATCATTCTTTCGTGGATCAAATAGGATGAGAATTGCGTAGGGCTACGAAAAGCACACCTTAAAGTTCGTATTCCACATCTATGGACACTTCATGCTGTCAATATCCGTATCCAAAGATAGTACTAACAAACACCACAACCTATTTCTTGAATAGTCTCTTTCTTCAATAACACAAGCATCAAGAAACCTCATGATCTATTCAAACCAACAATAATAAAGAACAAACTCATGATGAAGATCCCTCTAATCTTGATGCATAGAGTCACACACGGCACCCACACTGTCACCGAGGTACCGTGATCACAACGGTGACTCCGCAAATTATACTAGATAACACCACTTGAGCAACATCATATCTATTACACATAGGGAAACATCATGTATTCACTATACTAACAAAGCTCATGATCACAACGAAGATCACATCATGGGAGAGAGAGATAACAACATAGCTACTTGTATAAGCCTCAGCCCCGGTGAGGGACTACTCCCCCCTATCGCGGGAAGCAGCGGCGTTGATGGAGATGGCCCCGGCGGTCGATCCCCGTCCCGGCAGGGTGCGGGAACAGGACCTTCTGAACCCCCAAAACCTGTCGGCGATGGCGGCGGAGCTCTGTATCGTATTTAGGAAAATCCTTCGGGGGTTAGGGTTTTTTCGTCGGGGGTGATTTATAGGCCAAAGGGCGTCGCGAGGGGGGTCTCCGAGGGGCACAGGCGGGCGGCGGCCGTGGCCCCCCTCTCACTCGCGGGTAGGACCCGCCCCTGGGCTGTGGATCTCTCCCGGGATCGCCCTTCTGGCTCTGGTCCTTTTTTCTTTAATAAAAAATCATCATAAATTTTCGTCCAATTCCAAGAATATTTCCAGAAGTAACTTCCTGCAACAAAATCAGCACAAAAATAGGGAACTGGCACTGGGCATCTTGTCAATAGGTTAGTCCAAAAAATGCATAAAAATGATGTAATATGATAGTAAAAACATGTGACAACATCACAAAACTAGCGTGGATCAATCAAAAATTATATATACGTTTGACACGTATCAATAACCCTTCTCAAAAGGATTTGGCTTGGAAGTTTCTTCAGTCTTCTTTTCAGGACATTCAGTTGAAAAATGCCCTATCTTCTTACACTTGAAGCATTGCATGTGGCTGAGGTCCTTATTTCCTGCATGGTGATGGTGATTTTGACCATTGTGGTTCCCGTTGTTGTGTCCGCTGTGGTTATTGTCCCTGTATTCAGCATTCCCACCTTTTCTTGCACTATTATGATTCTGGCCATCGTGATTGTGGAAATTCCCATACTTGTGGTTGTTGTGCCCTCCATTGTTTTCATGATAATGTGGCTTCTTCTGACCAGGTTCTGAGTTGTATTTGCTACCATTATTCTTCTGTTCTCTGCTTTCTTGATATTATCCTATAATGTGATTGCTTGATCTAGGAGGGCCTGACAGGTTGGAGCATATGCGACTGTCAAAGGAATTTTTAGCTCGTCACACAGTCCTTTGAGGAATTTTTCCTTCCTCTTGCCATTAGTGTCGATGTCTTCAGGAGCATAACGGGACAACGAATAGAAGTCATCCATGTACTCCTTAAGTGTCCTGTTTCCCTGTCTCAGGCTTTGGAACTCCTCCTTCTTCAAGTTCATAATGCCAGATGAGATATGGGCATTACGAAAGCCTTCCTTAAATGCTTCCCATGTCAAACTTTCCAGAGGATGGATGACTTGATAAGTTTCCCACCATTGATCTGCTGGTCCCTCCAATAGATGGGCGTTAAACCTCACCTTCTCAGGGTCGGTGCACTCACAAGTTACCAGATCCTTGTGAACAGAGCGCAACCAATCATCTGCCACAATAGGCTTAGTTGCATTGGAGAACTTGTTAGGCCTAAGACTCAGTAATCTTGTCAGTCTGTCAACTTGAGGTGGTGGTGGCGATGGTGGTGGTGGTGGCGATGGTGGAGATGGTGGTGGCGGCACATTCTGATTGGCCATGAATTGATCCATCATAGTCATTAGCTAAGTCTGCGTTGCAATCATCTGTCGAAGCATTGCATCTGTGTTGTTGTTGTTATTGTTGTTGTTCTCGGGAGCACGGCGGGGAGGCATCTGTGGGTTATAGCATAGATGAGCAAAAGATAGACAGATCTAGGAGAATACTCTTACCCATACAAGCATATCAAGGCAATTCATCTTACAAACAACATCTAGCAAACATCAATCAACCCAGTTCTAACACAACAAACAACCTATTATTGCCATACCAACTAAATACACTATCACGTTATGCGATGTCCTAACAAAGTAACTACAGTGGTGGTCTCATCTATCTCTTCTTGAATTTCTTCAAGTTCTTCTTTGACCTTCATCATTGTGCATCTTGGTGAATACTATGTACTGATTTGATGAAATTGTAAACTTCAACTGTCTTGTCTTCGCCTCCTTTGTTCTTCTACCACCAGAGTTGTATCCACAAAAAAGGCCATACTAAAGAAGGAAGATTTCTTAGAATGTGAATAATAGATGAGAGTATGAGAAAAAATAACTTGCAAATATTTTCTTTTTAAGAAGATTGAATAAAATATATTTTCCATTATAGGTCTTTTCCTAGTTCTAATCCAAACGTAGGGTTTCGAACCTACAGGCAACACAGTGCCCTGATACCATCTGTAGCGGACCTGCACTTACAAATAGGAAAGATCCCTGTGTATAGTGCAAACCCCTGGATCGATTCATTTGCACACACAGTTATGACGAATATCACAACAATGCATCAATTATTACACGCTTGATCCAGTACTTAAACAAAATATTCATTACAACTTGCATAGCACGAAGCTAGCTTAAAAGAGTAAAGCAGCGGAAAACATTATTCTTCATGGAGTCTCCGTCATCTTCCAACAGCCACAGGCGAACATGTTGGTTGCAGACTCAAAACCCTTGATCGAAACCTCACTCGTCGTCGGAGCAACCTGCAACAGTAAAAACACTGCAGCCAAAAGAATGGTCAGAACCAATTGGGATGGAACTGGCAACTGACACTTTGGTGGACTCATAGAGGAATAACTTCTATTATTCTATATGCATATTTGGCTTGTGGGGTTTGAAGGCAATTTTGCGTAAGGCCAACTTTTTCTTAACTTTGCAAAACTTATTTTCTAGTCTTGAGATAATCTCCTGGAGCGCATCCAGAATATCTCCTACCTTTGTTCACCCTTCAAATTTTACTTGAGAAATTGGAATGTTGAGATCTTCCGTTGACATCCTCGTCCAGTTGCTCAGAATTGTGCGTAACCGGTGACACGACTAAGTACTTAGTTTTTTACACTCTTGAGAGGTTGTGCATGTTCGCCATAAGACTCAATCAACCCATTCTGTCCTTGACCTTCATGTAGAGAAAAGGAAAGGAGAAGATTGAGACGAGACCTTTCTGAAGCATTTCCCCGACCACTACCGTCTTGACCCGTTCCACCTATATTCCCCTACATCTGCTTGTCAAGCTGGGCTGGTTCCACGCAACATACTTAGTCAAGCTAGAGCCCATATGACTTATGGCTGCACAGTAAGTGATACATGTCAAACGTATCTATAATTTTTGAGTGATCCATGCTAGTTTTGTGATGTTGTCACATGTTTTTATTATCATATTAATCATTTTTATGCATTTTGTCGGACTAACCTATTGACAAGATGCCTGTTTTTGCTGTTTTTGTATTTCAGAAAGTCCACCACAGGAAATATCGTCGGATTGCGCTGAAAATTTACGAAGATTTTTTATGCGACGGAAGGAACCAGAGGACCAAAGGGCAGCCTGGGGGCCACCCAGGGGCCACAGGTGGGTGGGGCCCGCCCCTGCCCTCTGGGCACCGCCTCGGCCCCCTCCGACGCCTATAAATTCCCTAAAACCCTAAAAACGACAGGGCGGCCATTATTTTCTAGAAAAGTCATCCCGAGGCGCCGTCAACTCAAACCCTAGTTCGGGGGTGATTCTGAAGCAGATCCCGACACTCTGCCGGAGGGGAGATCGATCCCGGAGGGCTCTTCATCGCCATGCCTTCCTCCGGGATGATTTGTGAGTAGTCCCACCTTGGACCTTGGGTCCATGGCAGTAGCTAGATGGTAGTCTCTCTCTCTTGTGCTTCATGTCTTATGATCTTGTGAGCTGCCTAACATGATCAAGATTGATTATTGTAATGCTATGTGATGTGTTTGCTGGGATCCGATGGATTATAAAGTTATGATCAGATTGTGCATGATTCTTATATGTTGATTTATGTTCTTCCATGCTCTCCGATGTGCGTAGTTACTTTTTCCAAGTGATTGTGTGTATCTCCAAGAGAGAGTATTTATGCTAGATAGTGGGTTCATGCCCCCTTTTGTTCCTGGGCACGAGTGACAGAAACGTCTAAGGGCGAGGGTGTGCTGTTGCTACTAAGGGTAAAACAGCGGTGTTAAAGTCTATTTTGATATTTAATATTGCTTACTTCATGCGCCTTAATTAATGCAAATGTCTGTTGCTTGCAACTTAATACCGATGGGTGACATGATGGATAGCGATCCCACGGTGGACTTTTTTAGACAAAGTTGCAGTTGGACTCAATGGTCTTTGTTCATTGTCGTGATGCCTACTTAAATATTATCATGTTCTCTTTGTCATAGCTAGATTAAGTTTGTGTTATAATCTTGTCACCCATCCTATGAATGTTCTATTTACTCGAGAGACTCCACTAGTGAACCCATGGCCCCCGGTCCATCTTTTTAAATTGATTGCAACCTTTATTCATCACTTTTCACCATCATTACTCCTCTGGTCCATTTTCATAATTCATCTATTTCACTATACAATTAACTGCTTTGTTTTCTGCGAGACCGGAAAGATTGACAACCTTTCCGCCGTTGGGGGCAAAGTATTTTTATTGAGTGTGTGAAGGTCCATGTATGTTGAAGATTAAGCGCCAGAGATCTTCAACATTCACTTTGTAGTTGATTTCAAGGTCCTACTGGTTCGATAAACCTCAGTTCGTTATCGAGGGAAAACTGCTGCTTGCTACATCTCCGCCTTCGCTTGGGGCACCACCCAAGTCTTCATCAGTAGCAATCAGTAAGCCTTCTACACTTGGAGCAACTTCGATCTCTTTTTCCCTGGGTGACCATCCACAAGTGCACATACTCAGGTCCACTCCATGAAAATGGGCCCGAGTAGCCACTCAACTCCGACCTCCGTCGACAAACCATTCCACCTAGGAGTTTCATTTACTTAGTGGAATTTAGATTTTTATAGAAAAACTCATAGCATAGCATTTCGATAACTCTACTAAGTTATCATAGGCAAAAGCTAGACCAACTAGTAAAGGGGAAAACTACACTAAACAGTTTTAGCATAGCAATACTAATATCACCTATCATGCTTTTAATAAAATAAAATTCTAACATTCATATAGTCAAAGTAATAGGAATTGCATGAGTGTGCCACTTGCCTTGGCATCAAGAAGAGCAGGAGTAGCAGCTGCAAAATTCCTCGGGTCTCTCCGAATAATCTAATTAAACAAAGTATAACAAGCCACACAGAAACAAATAAACAAAACAATAATAACAATATCACAAAAAAATGCTATGCATGAAATACACATAGAAACACAGGTAAATTCTAACTATTGTTTTCTGGTTTTTAGAAACATGCATGAAGTCAAAATGCAATTAAAACAAATTTTACTATAACAACAATACAAAACAATCCCCAAAAGGGAATAAGCACAATTTAAATACTACTATTAAACAAAATAATTACAGAAAATATGGGAGTGGAGTCTCTGGATAGAGGGCTTCAAAACTAAGCTATACCAATTGGATTCACTCAAAAATAAAATCTAGAACAAATGTTATGTCAAAATTAGTCAAAATTCACTTTTGAATTTTGAATACATCTAAATTTGACAAAACAGAAAACTAACACAGCCAAAAGATTCTACTGGTTCTAAGGATTCCAAAAAGATATTATTTGTCTAATTTGGCCCAACAGAGAAAAAGATATAATAAATCTAAGGTACATGGGCTTTTCTATAAAATAGACAAAATAAACTAATTCGGAAAATACACAGAAAATCCAGAGCCACGTGGCTGCTTCCAATTGGTTAACAGATCTGACTGTGTTGCTGACTGGGCATGCCACGTAGGCGTACCGGTTCGTTTAAACAAAATTAAATCTAGTTGGCCAAGGAGTGGCGGTGCTAGGTCACCAGAGCGGCAACGGCTCGGCATGCCGTGTTCCGGTGAAAGGAGAAGGTGCGGGAGGGGGATTTTGTTACCAAGAGGTGCAGGACGTCAAGGCGAAGTCGATGGCGAGATTACGACGTCCGGGGTGCTCGAGCTCATCGGGGATTGCTCGTCGGAGTCGAAGACGGCGGCAGACGGTCTCGGTCGTGGACGAACGCGTCGATCTGAGGACGGGAAAAATACCAGGCCATGTCAGAAAGATGCGCAAGATGAAAAGAAGAAGAAATGGAGTGGAGAGGGGGTGAAGAGTCGACGTAGTCCACCGGAGTTGAAGAATTTCACCGGCGGCAGTGGCGGACGGCGGCGGTGGATTACGGGCAGCCTGGTGGCGTAGAGCTAGGGTTTTTGGGGGACGGTCAGAGAGGGAAAGGTGGAGGTCTTATAGCCGTGCTCAGCGAGGTGTTTAATGGCCGTAATGGCGAACAATCGCCGGGGAAAGAATCACGGCCGTGGTGAGCTGGCGCGACCGCGATTTGGGGACGACGACGTCGTCGGTGTCGGTGCTGATAGGTGGGCCCCACCTGTCAGTGAGAGGGGCGCGCGAAACGGTACGCGGGCTGCTGCTGGGCTGGCGTGCGCGCGAGGAGGAGTTGGGCCGCGGCTGGGATGGCTCGGCCGGTTGGCCCTTTCTATTTTTTTTGAACTTTCTCTTTTTCTGTTTTCTGGAAAAATTCTATAACTTTTGAAATAAGCCACCAAATGGATTCAAACAAATTTGTAAAATTTGTAAAAATAATCTTTATCAAGATAAACTATTTGGGATTATTTTTACACAACTTTAATTACCAAAATACCCTTGGGCATTAAAAGGTTATTATTGCTATTTCCCAACTTTGGATAAATATAAGAAATAAAATTTTATTTCTTTTGAAAATTTCATATAACCAGGAGCACAAATGCACTTATGCAATGAAATCATGAATGCCATGCTTATGTTGAAATTTCAAAATAAAAATAAATATACTTTTCACAAAGTTTTTTATTTTTCAGAAATTCCAAAATTTGAAAATCTTCGGATGTTAGAGACTACCACCCTTAAAAGGAATCTCGTCCTCGAGATTCGAAGAGGCTATGTCGTGGTATTGTAGAATCTAGCCGCGGCAGGGGTGCCATCGAGCTAGGTAGAGAGAGGGGTTTTGGAGACGTGGGGTGTTCCGGCGATGGGATGACAAAGGGTTTACCCAGCTTCGGATCTCGCAACGGTGGCGAAACCCTACGTGCTGCTATAATTCACTATAAGGCAATATCGCCGATTACAATGAAAGTATGAGTTGTAGATCGAGATCGTGCCCTAAGGCGTCCTATAGGCCAGCTTATAAAGGCGTCCGAACCTAGGGCTTACAGGAGGCAACCTAACCGCCTAAGTATAGAGTTCTACTCTAATCCGGCTTGGGCCTTGCCTTGTGGGCTAAGTCTTCCGCAATGCATACCGGCTTCTGGAACCTTCCCTTAGCCGGATGGGCCTCCTGCGCTTCATCATACTGGGCCGCCCGGTAAGCCGGATTCCGGCTTACCACCACTATGGGCCACCCTGGTATGTTGGCTTTTAGTCTTCTCTATGAGGATACCTGTGGCATAACCCCAACAGTAGCCCCCGGAAAGCTTCAAGTACTTCAGCGGGTGGCTTCAATCTTCCGGCAATGTGTTGTCCGAAAGATTCGTCATCCGTCATTAGTCTTGGAGCATTCCCAGAAACCTGCAATCATGCCGAACAGCTTTGTCGATTTCGGTGTGCCGGCTCTTTATGCCGAAGAGCACTTGAATGCGTATTGACACGCGTCCGGCGATTTGACGGATGTGTCAGACCCGATAGAGTGAGTGGAGTAGCATATTTCAATGCAGGGGCTAGTTTCCGTTTTTCCCGCGCTAGAACCGAGGCATCGGAGGGAAGGAACTTCTCCAACAGCTCGATCCCGTGACGCGTGGCGAAAAACTCGGCTCCTGACTGTTGCCCGAATCTCAGCACGTCCACTATTTAAGTTGGATGCCTCGCCTTCGCTGCAGCTACCAGTCCATTAGCAACCCTAGCGCAGAGCTCCTCCAGATCTCATCCTCCCCAAGCTCAAGTTCTTCTCTCCGATCATGGCGTCCAGTGCTCCTAGCTCTCCTGTCGTCGACGCGTCGCCTCACGACTTGGCGCCTTCGATGGGAGGCGCGGCTTCTGCGACTGCCGCCGCCGTTTCTGCGCCATCCGCCGCTCCTGCTGCATCTTCCCCCGCTCCGGCGAGCGTCTCCGCCATAGATTCCGGGCGTGATGAAATCGCTTTAGCCAAAGCCGCTGCGGAGGCAGCGAACAAGATGGCTTCGGCATCTGTTGCCGCTGAAGAAGAAGAAGCCGGCGATAACGCTGGCGTCACCAACAACCCGACCCACAACTGGGGTTGCTCGGTGGTGGACGATGTCGAGCTGACGGGAATGGTGGCCGATGGAGCCATTCTTCTGTCTTCAGAGTCGGCGCCGACTTGGCGATCCGCCTTTGGTGACCCTTCTCCTACTCCAATCAAGGATGAACGGGTACTTCTTTCTTCTCATGTCGTTAGGGGGTTCTCTTTGCCGCCTTCGGCTTTTCTGATAGAGATCTTAGATCATTATGGCCTTCAGCTCCACAACATCACCCCCAACAGCTTGCTATACATCTCCGGCTTTGTAGCACTCTTTGAAGGTTACTTAGGCATAAAACCTAGGTTACACTTCTTCCAAAGGTGTTTCTTAGTTAAGAGCAAACTGTGAATAAGGAGCTGTTGGTGGCCGGCTCTATCAGCTTCAACATGCGCCGGGACATTGATTGGTACCCTCAGGTGCCAATTGTTGATTCGGCAAAGGGGTGGGCGTCAACCTTCTTTTACTGTAACGATGTGGTGCCCCCAAATAGGCTTCAGGGACTCGCCCCCTTTGAAGACAGAGCTGGCACGCCCCTTCCCTCATGGAAGATGAAGCCGCCGGTGAAAATGTCGACAGACCTTGCCGCCATCCAGGCAAGGACTACGGATTTAACTTCTAGCTCTCCTCCCTTAACTGGGAAGGATACAGCCTCTCCAACATCTTGCTCGTCTTATGAGCGAGTACACGGGTAATGCTGATCCCATGCGGATCAGTAAAAAAGATCTGGAGCAGGGCCTCTTTGAGGCTCGCTTCAACAAGCTTATCAAAGCCCGGCCTGGCGAAGGCCGGCAATATGAAGAATCAATGCCGATGTATACGGCATCCAACCCTCCCCCAAAGGTACTTTGTCGAACCAAGGTTCAATTCTTTGAGAGATTCGAGCCTGCTTTTGTTGGACCTAACATGCAATATGTCAGATTCCCGGAGTTTCCGCCACTCGTCCTGCTGGCACATCATCGTCCAGCAAAGCGACAAAGCGGCCCATCTCCTTTTCTTCGGCTACCGCAGAGAGCCGGAAGAGGAAGAGCCAATCAATCACAATTGGCGCCAAGTCATCCAAAGATGATGACGTTCTCGCTGGGCTTAACATCCCCAGCAAGAAGTAAGTCGGCTAATCACATCTCTTCTTCGCTCAGCAATATTGCCGGATCTTCTATTCTAACCCCTTTATCTTTGCAGGATAAAGAAGGGCGCTCCTTTGAAAGTAAAGGTGTGTGCCACAAGGAAGAAAGTCTCTCCCGCCGTTCCTCCCCCAACTCCTTCGGCTTCGAAGCCGACACCAACGGAGGATAACACCCGTTCCATGGCGGTAAGTCCTGCTCTAGGGAGAGCCGGGATTATTCCTCCCACGCAATGGACGGAAATGACGGGGAAGATAGTAGAATCTTCCTCTCCAAGGGCTGAAGCTCCGGCTAGTGATGCCCCGAATTTTCCTCCCATTAAGGCGGAAGCTTTCGATGACGAGGGACGCATCAAGCCGGAATTCATGAGCCGATTCATGAAAGCACCTCGGCTTCCCCGGAAGAAAGGAACAACCCTCCGGGATGACGAGCCGGACCAGACCAAAGCCTATGACACCTTTGATGTCATAGAAATCCTTGAAGATCAGCAGAACTACTTTGCTGAAAGCTTCGAGGCTGGCATGACTCTTCTTCATGAGCACTACCAGGTAAATGACTTCCCAGTAGCCCCCGAGCACTATGCCGGGTTAAGTTTTACAAACTAGTCGACATAGTGATCCGAGATAATGCGCATGCATATGCTTAGCCCCCTAGCGATGAAATGTCATCCTGTAGCTTATCTTGCTCGTCGATATAGCTTTAGGCTTTTAGCACCTCCTTACGCAGATCCATCGCAAAATTGGTGCTGAAGCACTCAACTTTTTGGGTGTGCGAAATCAGGAGATGCGTCGGCTAAAGGGTGAGCTAGCCAACAAGGACGCCATCATCGCCGGCTTTGAAGCGGATCGAGCCCAGTACCAAGGTATAAATGCCGAATCCTTAACTTTGAATGTCAGGCTTGTTTTTATACTGCTGACATTTTGTCTTGCAGACGCCATTATTAAAGCCAAGGAGCTTGCCGAGAGCGCCGGCATCCTCGACCGGCTCCGCGACGAAAACACTGAGCTAAAAAAGCTTAACCAATCAATGTCGACGGAGCTAGAGACAGCCAAGAAGGGCCTTGCGCAAGCCGAAGAAATCTTGGAAACGGAGAGGCAAAATCACAAGGATGCTCTTCGTGAAATCCAGGACCGGCTTGACAAGCGCCTCGACGAATCGGTGGCCATCGACAATCAGCTTTTGAGTAGGTTGCTTGAAACCTCAAATTCACAGCTTTCTGTCTTTGGCACTGCTAACATGAACTTCGCTTTTTACAGCTCCGGCGGGTTATGGCCATGAGCTGACAGCGGAAAACCGGCTTGACCGGATCTTGGAAGTAGGGGAGCTTATCCCAAAGATACTTTCTTCGGGAAAAAAGCTTGTCGAGAAATTCTTTCCCGGCAACCCCGAACCCTTGACGGACCTTGCAGGTTTGGAAGCCGAACTGGACGAGGCGACTTCGTTCTTTGACGAACGGTTGCGGTCCAGTGCTCGTGGAGGTGCGAAGACGGCATTGGGCCTAATGATGGCGCACTACCCGGAGGCAGAAGCCTAGCGCGTTGCATCCGGCTTTCCTCTTGAAAAGGAGGACGGCACGCCGCTGGACGATCAAGAGCGCAAGAAAATTCTTCACTCCGTTTCCGGCTACGCCAGCAAGGTTGCCAATATGGTCTCCCTGACCACCATCTTCAAGGAAGTGCCCTGCCCGCCAACTCCCGTCCAGTCTGATGATGACGGCGAAGAAGCGGACAAATCTGCATAAGCCGAACTTGCTCCTTTGAGCCGGCCTTCCTGAAAATGTAAATATTAAGGTGTAATGCTGTTCAAACAATATGAAATGCTTGTAAACAACTAAGTCTTTTGCCGTGTTAGTTCGGCTTATCTATTCTGCAAATTTGCAATTTTTATGCCTCAGTTTATTCTGGCCTTGACACCTTAGCCTTTAAGCGCCGGCAAACCTATTGTGAAGCAAACCTGCTGAGCAACAGGGTACACAATGACCAATCTGTTTAGACCCAGAACATGTGCCGAAACGCTTTGAAGCAACCCGGCGTAAAAAGCTATCAGACAAACATTAATTTGGCAAAACATTATTTTTCATCACCTTAAGGCGGATTCAACATGAAAGACAGTTTATCAAAGCAACACAGGCAATTTCGAGTAAACAGATGCTAACAATAAGATCATTGGGAAATAAAAGATGGTACAAATTCTCAAATTTCACATGAGAGAAGCCAATTTTTATTTCATGATCACATTGACATGGTTACAATAGAATTTTCTAGGTGTAAAAAGGACGTAGCTGAGCGATATTCCATGGACGTTTCGTCTCGTCTAAGTCGTCGTCTATATGCCTTTTCCTCTTACGACCTTTCTTACAGGGATCTTTCTTTGAATCCCTTAAGTCAAGAAGATAATATGACCCGTTTTTCAGAACTTTGCTGATAACGAAAGGTCCTTCCCATGGCGGGGATAATTTGTGTTGCCGGCTTTGCACAAGCCGAAGCACTAAGTCGCCTTCTCGAAAAGACCGATTCCGCACTCTACGGCTCTGATAGCGACGTAGATCTTGTTGATAGATGGCGGATCGTTGGAGAGCTAGCTCTCTTTCTTCTTCGAGGATATCTAAGCCGTCTTGACGTGCTTCTTCTGCGTCTTCTTCGACGTAGGCTGCGACTCGAGGCGAATCGTGGATCATGTCGGTTGGGAGTACCGCTTCTGCACCATAAACAAGGAAGAAAGGGGTGAAGCCGGTTGATCTATTTGTGGTAGTACGAATACTCCATAAGACCGCCGGCAATTCATCAACCCAAGCGCCGGCTGCTCGATGCAAAGGGGTTTCAAGCCTTGGCTTAATACCTTGCAGAATAATGTCGTTAGTGCGCTCTACCTGTCCATTGGACTGCGGGTGTGCCACCGATGCCACGTCGAGCCGGATTTTTTATCGGCTGCAAAACTTCGATAGCTCACCGACAGCAAAGTTTGTGCCGTTGTCAGTGATAATGCTATGCGGTATGCCGAATCGAGTAGTTATCTCGACGATGAACTTTGTAGCTATAGCTCCATCGAGTTTCTTGATGGGCTTTGCCTCCACCCACTTTGTGAATTTGTCGACCGCCACCAGCAGGTGAGTTAAGCCTCCTCTTGCCGTTTTGAAAGGTCCCACCATGTCGAGCCCCCAGACCGCGAACGGCCAAGTAATAGGGATCGTTCGGAGCTCCTGAGCCGGCAAGTGAACCTGCTTTGCGTAGCGCTGGCATCCTTCACAAGTCTTGACGATGTTGATAGCATCCTCCTTAGCCGTTAGCTAGAAGAATCTGTGACAAAACGCCTTAGCGACCAACGCCTTTGCCGCCACGTGATGCCCACATTCGCCGGAGTGGATTTCCTCAAGTATTTGCCGTCCTTCCTCTGGAGAGACGCATCTTTGGAAGATGCAGGATGTGCTCCGTTTGTAAAGTTGTTCGTCAATAATTGTGTACGCCTTTGCTCGGCGCTCAATTTGACGGCTCAACACCTCGTCGTCCTTGGGCAGTTTTTCATTAATCAGGAAATCAATGTAGGGCGTGGTCCAACCTGCAGGGGTTACCAAACACACTTGAACTGATTCTGCCGACAAGGGATAATCTTCGTCGCCACCTTTGATGGACGGCTTATGTAGTGGAGAAATACATCTGTGGCACTGCCTTCTGCCTGGAGCCTATTCTGGCCAAGGCGTCAGCAGCTTCATTGTCATCTCGGGAGATATGTCGGACTTCTAAGCCGGCAAAGCATCTGCCGAATTCATCGACTGTTCTCCTGTACTCCGCCATTATGGGACTTTTCGTGTCCCAGCACGCATCTAGTTGATGTACAAAAAGATCCGAGTCGCCATAGCAGAGGATGCGTTTTACTCCCAACTCCTTAGCCATATGAAGGCCATGGAGGAGAGCCTCATACTCTGCTACATTGTTGGTGGCGTTGAAGTGGATTCGGAGGACATAATTGAGCTTGTCACCCTTAGGCGATTTTAGCAGTACTCCAGCCCCCGAGCCTTTCTTCATCTTCGAGCCATCAAAGTGCATTATCCAGTATTGAGAATCCGGCAAAGGTGTGCTCTCCATCGCCTCTGTCCAGTCTGCAACAAAGTCGGCTAGAACTTGAGATTTGATGGCGGTCCTCGGCTTATATTGGATGTCAAAGGCTGCTAACTCGATGCCCCATTTGGCGACTCGGCCCGTTGCGTCGGCATTGTGGATGATGTCCTTTAATGGAGCTTTGCTGACCAGCGTGATTGTGTGATCCTGGAAGTAATGCCGTAGCTTTATGGCGGCAAAGAATACACCATAGGCTAACTTCTGGTAGTGAGGGTAGCGCTGCTTTGAATCTGAGAATACCTCGCTAATGAAATAGACAGGGCATTGATCCGGCCATTGCTTCCCTTCCTCCAGGCGCTCCACTACAATGACGGCACTTATCACGAAATTCGTGGCCGACATATAGAGGAGAAGCGGCTCTTTTTCCCTCGGAGCTGCCAAGATTGGAGCATGTGTCAATGTATACTTCAGCTGCGTCAAAGCTGCCTCTGCTTCCTCGGTCCAAACAAAATTGTCCGACTTCTTGAGGAGCTTGTATAATGGCAATGCTTTGTCACCAAGCCGGCTAATGAATCGGCTTACAGCCGCGGCGGAACCCATAAGCCGCTGTATGTCCTTCAGACAAGTCGGCCTCTCGATGTTCTGAATCGCCTTTATCTTTTCCGGGTTAACTTCAATTCCTCTTTGAGAGACAATGAAGCCCAGAAGCTTGCCTGCGGGTACTCCGAAGACGCATTTTGCCGGATTAAGCTTCATCTGGTACTCCCTTAGATTTGCAAAGGTTTCCGACAGATCGGCGATAAGATCGCCACGCTTCTTCGACATGACCGCTATGTCGTCAACGTAGACGTGAACATTGCGGCCAATTTGCTTGTCCAAACACCGCTGCATACACCTTTGGTAAGTAGCACCGGCGTTCTTTAAGCCGAAAGGCATTGTGATATAGCAGTAATTGCCATATGGCGTGGTGAAGGATGTCTTGACTTGATCTGACTCCTTCATCTTAATCTGATGGTAACCCGAATAGGCATCCAGAAAACATAGCAGCTCTGAGCCGACAGTTGAATCAATGACCTGATCAATACGCGGTAAGGCGAACGGATCCTTAGGACAGGATTTGTTTAAGCAAGTGAAATCAATGCACATATGTAGCTCAGAGGTGTTTTTCTTTGGAACAAGCACGAGATTTGCCAACCAATCAGTGTGGACAACTTCACGGATGAATTTGGCGGCAGTGAGCCTTAGGATCTCTTTTCCAACCGTCTTGCGCTTCTCATTTCCAAGCCGTCATAGACCTTGTTTGACCGGCTTTGCGTCCTTATTGACCTTTAAGGAGTGCTCGGCAAGTTTCCTCGGGACACCTGGCATATCAGATGGTGACCAATCAAAAATATCCCGGTCCTCACGGAGAAACTTGATAAGCTCGCCTTCCTATTTGTCGTCGAGGCCGGCACCGATGATGGCCTCCTTTGTCGGATCATCTTTTGAGAGCTTAATCTTCTTGGTGCCATCCTTCGGTTTGAAACTTGAGTCGACTTTAGAGGACGGCTTTTCAGTTGCCGACATCTCATTAGGACTCATTGAATTCTTGAGATCCTCCAATTCTTCCTTGCATATTTGTTCTTCAGCATGGACGACATTGGTGGCCTCACATTCCTTTGCTTTCTTGAAGTCTCCCTTGATTGTGATGATCCCATTGGGTCCCGGCATTTTCAGCTTGCTATATATGTAGCAGGGCCGAGCCACAAATTTGGCGAAATCTGGACGTCCAAAGATTGCATGATATGTACTTTTAAATGGTACCACCTCAAAGGAGACATCCTCAGTTCGAAAATTATCAGCTCCGCCAAAGGTGACCTTCAGGGTGATTTGTCCCATCGAAGAGGCTTGTCATCCCGGCACAATCCCATGAAACTTCACAGTGCTGTGGGTGAGTTGTGACTCGGAGAGGGCCATCCTCTTCAATGTTGCGGCATAGAGTATGTTGATACTACTTCCACCATCAATGAGCACCTTTGTCAACTTGTATTTGTCGACTATAGGGCTGACGACTAAAGCGTAGGTGCGCTTTGCAGGAACTCTGTCCGGATGATCGCTGCGATCCCACGTGATGGGTGTGTCGGACCAATCCAAATATTGCGGCACCGCATGCACCGTAGCATTAAGTTCTCGCCAAGCCGCCTTTTCTTTGCGAGACGAATCTGTTGCCAGGTTGATGATGAGGCTCTCAGCATGCTTAGGGAACATGCTACCTTTTCCTTCTTTGGAGGTTGCACCATCAGATTCCGAAGCAGCTTCCTCCTTCTCTTTGTCGTCCTTCCTAGACTTGCGCTTGTTCCTTGACTTGCCGGCTTTGGGATCCTTGGCAATGTCCCGATTGATGTGACATTGCCGGATCATGTGGGAACTCGTCCCATCAGGCCTGAGATGATGAACACAGGGGTTGTGCTTAATGTCGTCGTACTTCACCGTTGGCGGCCGGGATGATTAGTTGCTTGCCGACTTCTTGCCCTGCCACTTGCTATTGATTGAGCCACCCTTACCAAAGGCGGCAACAACCTCGTGAGAAGGGCCGGCTTGGTCTTTGATGATGGAATTGATGAGAGTGTTTCTCCCTCAACTACGCCAACAAGCACTCTTGATACCCTGAAAGGAAAATAATATATGGGATAGATTGAGCCTCCAAGTACATAGTACGTAGAAGTGGAAGTTTTTTCCCCACGAGGGTGACTCGAGGGTTTAATATCGAACTCTCGGGGAATCAGTAGTGTGGATTTTATCTCCTTGTCCTTCTCTAGATTTTCTGCAAACAAAGTAGATTGCCTTGTGCCCTCAACCTCACCAAGTGGTTGTCAAGCACAAGGTGTGAGAATGATATTAAGATAATAATGAATGCAAAATAGTAAATAAATATGCAATGGTGGTAAGTAGTAATGCAAGAATGATAGTAATGATGATGGATGATATTTTTGGGGTTTTTATATGTGTATGTAATGAATAAAAGTGTTTTTGTATTTTTTGATTTTAAAATGGCTGAATGTAGAAAATTCTTAAAAGTGGTTCGAAAGTTGTTTCTTATGATTAAAAATGGACCGGGGTTCATGGTTTCACACATGCACTCTCTCTTTAATATAGTGTGGCAAATAAGTAGACATAGGATTAACATATGAGATTGCAAACAAGTTTAATGACATGTTACTAATTATATGGGCATCACGTCCTAACATAGAGACCTTTTGATTATTAGTCTCACTTATACTCCACCAAGATGCGAACTAAATCATAACACCTCAGTAATTAAGATGACTCAGAGTATAGCCTTAAGATTAATGACATGAAGTGAAAATAAGAACATGCTGGATCTAGTCATAGGTAGAGGCTTGTCACTCCTCATACCTTGCAACATGGTATTTTTGTTTATTCCTAGTGAGGCAACAAAGTAAGGTAAACACCCAATGGATCGCAATATTAAGTTGTCAGCTTATCACATCACCACCCCCGTTACTCCAACTAATGCACACGTTCCCCCTCACACGCTCTCATAAACATGCTTGATCAAAACAAGGATACAAGAACGGGGTACATAATATGCATCTACTTTCATAACTGAAATAAACATTGCAATCTCAACATATATTAACTCATAAAAAGATCCACCTCAAAGGTAATACAACGATAACCATAATCATGTTTAGCAGCTCATACGGTGCTAATTAGTGAAGTTCAAGAGAGAGAGAGAGATACATATGCTACTGCCACAAACCCATAGTCCAGAGGTGGACTACTCCCTCTTCATCATGGAGACGGTGGAGATGTCGATGGAGAAGAAGGAGACCTCTCCAGCAGCGCTCCGCCGGAGTTTCCCCCCTCCAATCTGCAGCCTCCTGGTCTCTATTTCTTGTTTCTCTCGTGTGGCAGCTCTCCCTCCGAAAAACGTCGGGGGGCTCTTTATATAGGCGTTTTTAGGTCACGAGGATGCTTCAGGGCGAAGGATCAACGCAAACGGGGCCACGAGGGCCAAAAGAGGTGGGCCCACGCGGCCCTTGTACCTAGCCGCGTGGGGCACCCCCTTTTGCCCCTCCGGCCTCCGTTCGCTTGCTTCTTTCGCTCCTAGGTCTTCCTCCTTCCAAAATAATGATCCCCGTAAATTTATAGCTCATTATGACGTCATTAAGGCCTTGAAACAAATAAGGAAAGAAATAGGGGTTTTCTGCCTGCGCAGGATTAATTCCATAAAAAGGGGAAATCATTATTAATTACCAAAAAATCATTAAATAACAGTAATATACCCCTTATATGATGCAAATATGAATGGAATACAAGTATTATAGTGCAAAGTTCATGTATGCATTTTACATGCATCAACATCCCCAAGCTTAACTCATGCTCGTCCTCGAGTATGGAAGTGATAAAACTAACATGAACTTTGCAATATAATAACAACATGGATATAAAAGATGATTGCTACTGCTACATAAAGTCAAATGATTCATTAATTCAAAGAAGTAGCAATATGCAAACAATTTATAAAGTGATTTCAAGTATTCAATGCAAGGATGTTCAATGATAGTTCACAAAGTGTAACATAAAAGATAGTAATATGGACGTTCTTACTTTTGCATACTTGTGGTCCATGGAGTGTAGATGAAAATCTGAATATAAAAGGTGGACACTTTGGAAATGATGTATAAGTGAGTAGAGGTAAAACATGCATAAGTTTCATCTATCCTCCAAACTATTCTACTTAAGTTATTGATTGCAATGGTAATACTTGGTGTCAAGCTCTCATTCCCCTATCATAGCATCTTGAATGATTAAAGTTAATTGTGAAAGCAAATATGAGTAGTGGCCTTGATAAAGTAAAGGTTAGATGTCTCATGCCCCTTGAATACAAGTACCTACACCATGATTACTCAACTTGGGAAACAAAGCAAGTTTAAGTTATCTATCATTGTAAGTAATAATGGTATCATCAAGAGTCTCAACTGGGGTACCTCTTGTCCCATGATATGGATCAAGCCCACATCAAAACAACAAGACAAACAAACATAATGAACAACCTCAACACCCTTTTTATTTACCACTTGATATAGCTTTTTATTGTAGGGTGTATCACAGAAAGTTCAAAATAGCATGTAAGTAAATTTCCACCATGAATGATGCATGGCTTAGATTAGCGGCCCAGGTTTCTCTCTAACCATTTATACAAACTCATTTAAACTTACTCTATTTCCACATTATTTCACCATGATAGGCATCCATAAACAAAAGTACATGATATCAACTAAATAAATGATGGAACATGTTGAAAGCTTTGCATGTGACAGCACATATGGGCTAACTCCTAACCTTAAATATTTATCAAGCTACTATCATCATAATATTAATCACAATGGTTCATGTTTATTAAATGCAATAAAAATAAAGTGTGCCTCAAGTTCGCGAGAGCTTTTTAACCAACTTCCCATTACAATAAATAACATAATCATTTTCATTTAGAGGTATAGATAACACAAATAACATGGTAAACATACTTGGAATAGCATAAAGCTAATAGGTAGATATGGTGGACTCACTGGAAAAACTTGGGTTGAGGGTGCTGGAAACAAGTTTTTACTTGTTGGAATTTTTGGGCTAGCAAAAGGGAGAAAGATGACCATCTAGATGCATGCATGAGTGTCCATAGAACTAACTAATTCATGTCAAACAAGGTGAAATAACATACATCATCAAAACATGAATAAAAGATAGCTCATGATAAAGCATTTGCAAATTATTACTCATAAAGAAGCTCATGAATCATGCAACTATATGTGTCATTAAAAATCAACTTAGACATCAGGGCGAAGGATCGACGCAAACGGGGCCACGAGGATTGGGATATGCAACCGTTGTTGTCCGGAACCGGAGACCCCAAAGTGACATATTGGGATATCAAAGGGAAAGGGTAACAACTTGAGGATTACATGTATTCACTGTGTGTTAATGCTTTGCTCCGGTGTTCTATTAAAAGGAGCACCTTAATTGTCATTAGTTCCTTTATTGGCCCGTCTAAAACCGGATGGCTGGACAAAAGATGTCGTGCAAATTCTTATTGCAAGCACGTACAGCTAAATTAGGAATACATGCCTATGATTGATTGATACTTGGATGCTATATTATTATCTATTCGCCTTGTGCCCTGTTATGATTATTACATGTGTTATCTTATTCATGCAGCGCCCGTCTATCCGTCCCTATGCCTACGGTGCTTTTAATCCTGCTGCTTACAACCGTTGTTTTTGTTGTCACAATTGCTACTGTGATTTAACTACTGCTGTTACAGTTCTATTGCTGCCACCACATTACCGTTACTACTGATAAATTGTGTCAAGTGAGTTTCTTTTCAGGTGTGGTTGAATTGACAACTCAACTGTTAAGGCTTATAAATATTCTTTGGCTCCCCTTGTGTCGAATCAATAAATTTGGGTTTTACTTCCCTTGAAGACTGTTGCGATCCCCCACACTTGTGGGTCATCAAGGCACCGTCACAAGCCGCCGACTCCTCCTGTGTGCTTGTCGCTATCAAGTCGCCATGTGTTACATCGTGTGGCACCCCACATTATATAGGATGCCTAGACAACAAGAGTTCTCCTTCAACACTACTCGTACCTATCAACATCTATTATAACTCCAAGTCCAAACGTAACCCAACTTGTACATAATATTCAGCATAAACACAATAAACGTCACCTTGATGAATATTCTCCACCACCATGATGAGTTCGTCCAAATGCCAAACTTCCATGTACTCTGGATTTGGTTGTCTTCCATGAGCTCCACTTCTACTCCCAGACTCCATGTGACTCCACCTGCAACTGTAGTCCCTTCTTCCCGTTCAACATCATCACACACCGACCACTAGTCTGCGTGAAAGTGCTTTCAAATTGATGGAATTTCAGCACAGCTCTTTAGTCACCTTGAGTCAAATTCACAGCTATCTCATCTTTTTCTTCAATAGTCTTCTACATGTCCCACAACTATAGCACTCTGCCTCCTTCTTCATACTGACACACCCCACTTTGCCATGTGTAATGAACATCACAGAATGTATGACCCTGTACTCTCCAAGCTTCCGACGTTCCAAACTTTCCAACACTTTCACAGATTCCCCATGGCCAACTCTTGTCCATCACTTGATGTCAATCCCGATAGACCCAGTCACCAACTTGAACCTGAAATGCGGATAAGAGAAGGGTAGAAGAAGCGATCCGCGCATTGTACTCGCCAGCACTGCTTCAGCACCCCTTGCACACATTTCTGACCACATGCCTAACATTGTTCTTCCGAAGTCGGGCCTTGGATCAACCCATCGCTACAGCACGTGCGCCGCCGACCTGTCTTGCCGCTTGCTTGCCTCGCCAATGCTATATCCGCCACACGCCTTATGTACGTGAACGGCACAGACTCCAAAAGTCTAGAGAACCGATCTGATCTGATATGATCAAATTAGGTCAAAAATTGCTGCCTCTGATCATTTCTTCCGAAGATTACTACAACCCGATACATCTTCTACTGGATCGCTTGTGGCTGCAAATAGCCGGTGACTTACCGATTTGCTTCCGCTTCCATGTCCCGCAATCCTTCACCGTAGAACTTTATCGTTATTCTCTCCTCCTCTAGATCAACAATTCACTACCTTCAACCTCGCTCTGATACCACTTGTTACCGTCATAGGCGCACGATCGCTCTACCGAGGAACAAGCAATCACAACACGATGACGACATCAAGATTTGTTAATGAGGTTTAGCGAACTCGCCTACTCCTCGGGGCATGATCGACTATGATAGCTACGATGATGTAGTGATTAAACATTGGTGGTCACCCCAAGAGAAGGTGTAGGAAGTAGCTAGTAGCAAGTTTTCCCTCAGTGAAGAACCGAGGTTATCGAACTAGTAGGACTTTGTAGCCTCGAACAAGGTGCTTAGAGGCGCGGACCTGCACACAATCAATCAAACCACTTTGCCCCAATGACTAGGAAGGTTGTCAATCTTCCTAGTCTGTTAAAAACAAAGAGATTAAATCTTGTAGATCAAAAGAACAATTTATGAAAACGGACAAGCGAGCAAGTGATGGTGGAAAGCAAGTAAACGATGTTGTGATCAATGGAAAAAGATGGACTGGGGGCCATGGGTTCACTAGAGGTATCTCTCTCGAAGATAAAAGACAAACATGATGTGTAACCAAATTACAACTGAGCAATTGATAGAATTGTGACACAAACTTAATCTAGCTATGACAAAGAGTTCATGGTAATATTCATGAAGGCATCACGTCAAACATACATAGACCGTTATCCAACTGCATCTATGACTAATAGTCCACCTAGGGATCGCTATCCAGTCTGTCACCCATCGGTATTAAGTTGCAAGCAACAGACAATCGCATTAAGCACCGTACATGATGTAAGCAATATTCATAATCATAAAGACATAAACACCGTTGTTTTACCCCTAGTTGCAACAGCACACCCTCGTCCTTGCACGTTTCTTTCACTCGAGCGCAGGCATAAAAGGGGGATGAACCTACCATCTAGCATAAATACTCCCTCTTGGAGATACAAGTAATCACTTGGCCAAAGTAACTGCGGACATCGGAGAGCATGCAAGAACATAAATTAACATATAAGAACCATGCATAATCTGATCATAACTTCACAATTCATCGGATCCCAGCAAACACATCATATAGCATTGCACAAAATCGATCTCGGTCATGTAGGGCAGCTCACGAGATCATAAACATGAAGCACAAGAGAGAGAGAGACTACCATCTAGCTACTCCCACGAACCCGTAGTGCAAGGTGGACTACTCACGCATCATCCCGGAGGCAGGCATGTCAATGAAGAGGCCTCCGAGATTGATGTCCCCTCCGGCAGGGTGCCGGGATCAGCTTCAGAACCCTCCCGAATTAGGGTTTGAGTTGGCCGCGGCTTCGGGACATGTTTCGTGGAAAATAATGGCCGCCTCCACATTTTTAGGTAAAAAAGGAATTTATAGGCGTCGGGGGCAGCTGAGGAGGGCACCCAGGCCTAGGGGTGGGGTGGACCCGCGGCCACCCCCTGGCTGCGGCCAGAGGCCACCGCTGGCCCATGGGGCTCCTCTCGAGCTGCCCTTTGGACTCTGTCTTCGTCTTGGCGTATCAAAAATCTCCGTGAAGTTGCGTCCAATTCCGAGGAGTTTTCCAGAAGTGAATTTTCTGAAATACAAAACAGCAGAAAATAGGGAACTAGCATTGAGCATCTTCTCAATAGGTTAGTCCAATAAAATTCCTCAAAATCATAGATAAAGATGGTATAAACATGAGACAATGATATAAAACAAGCATGGAACAATCAAAAATTATAGATACGGTTGACACGTATCAGACTACTACGGGCGCTCCTCCCCTCTGATACCGCAACATCTAGCCGCCCTAGGCGCCAGCACCAGCCGCTGACTCCCCATGGATGTCTGTCGCTATCAAGTTGTCATAGGTTACATCGTGTGGCACCTCCCACACATTATATAGGAGACCTAGGCAACAAGAGTTCGACTCCAACACTACTCGTACCTATCCACACCTATTACAGCTCCAAATCCAAACATAACCCAACTCGTACATAATATTCGACACAAACACAACACTACCTTTCATGAAAAATATAGAGACACAAACTAATAAGTTGGCGGTTTATGGGAGAAGCAAGGGAGGGGAAAGCTTATTTTTTAATTCGCCAAAAAATTTATGCCTAAGTCACAGGTTTGCCACTAGACGCGCATGTGCGGAAGTTGATATAGTGTGTCGGAGGATTGCAACCCAACTCGCTCGATCCCTCGAGATGCCTGAAAATCCTATGAACTCTTCCTCAAGTGTCACATATGCAACGCCTTTGCGGGATCCACACATTTAGGATGGAACGTGTGACAGCTAGATCCGTTCGCACCACTTGGGACGTGTGGCGACTTTGGTTTCCAGCACTTGGAATCACTCGTGTAACCTTTCGGTCATGTCGTATCCACCTTATATAGACATCTACTTGGGTGCACAACACTTTTGTCCTGATTGGACCATAGTTAGAGTTATGTTCGGATCGCATCCGATTAGGTCTATTATCCCAATATTACTTGGATACAACCCAATTGCCCTATATCAGTCAGGGTCACATCAAACTATTTTTTTCCCTTAAGTGTGTGACCATATAGGTTTACGACCACTAGGACAGAACTTAACTTATCATCAAACATTTCTCTCTTGATTCGATAGTTGGTAGGAGCTCCTAGCAGAACGTGCAACTTATGAGTGACATAAAGTCAATCTGGGGAACCTTCACAATGTGTAATATGTCTATTCTTTAGACTCACGATATACAGCGTGAAGCTCAAGGCGAGTTCTTGTCATTCTTGATGGTAAATTGACATTTCTTCTCGATCATGCGATACATATTTTGATAAATTAAGTTAACTCTTAACTCAAGTCGCATGACCTTGCTTTCCGAAGGTGATCACTTGAGTGGGTTCTTAAAGAATATGTCTCTGAGTGGGAGGGGCAATTCCCATCTTGGTGAATCACGCTACATAGCTCACTTTCGGACTAACCCGATGTCTAGCTTTGTAACTACCCAATTGCAGAGTAACGTTTGATAGACCCTAAGTAAGTCAATCCACAACTCTGGGATATGAGGTCCTCGATATTCATTGAAATTGAGACTACCAAATGTCAATAGCTCGTTGCTTATCAAAGTGTGTATGTCTGACTTGTTAAACTCCTTTGCTAATCAGTACTATTGAACTGGCATCACCATGTCAATGACTTGTGAACATAGTCGTCAACCATGTGTCCCATTAACCTTGTGGGACCACTAGAATATTTATCATATAGTATATAGTTTCACAATCAAATTACATATTGATGATACATATCATTGATGATGTTCAAGGACAATATAAATAACTTATGAATACATAGAAATATTATCATAACAGGATTACCTCTAGGGCATATTTACAACACTCCTAACCCTCTGATAGATGGTTAGTTCTTTTTATTAGGATGAAGGATTTGGACCACCATTAAATTATAATGCCCTTAAGGGCCAATAGATCATCTAGAATCAGTGATGCGATTTTCCAACAAGCGCTCACCATAGAGAGAAGGAAGGTGCCCAAAAAAAGAGATCCTTGCCAAGATAACCATACGAGACTATTGCTAGCTTGAGATCCTTGCATTTCGCCCACACATGAGTAAAATGCATCTCTAGATCATGAATGGACCTTACTGGGACGACCACATATATGAATAACATCATGAACACATTGACAGCATGCACAAGTTGACCATGAGCGCAACGCATGATGAACCACCTACATAAAGCTACGAACTCTATGGAAATGACACCAAAAGGAAGAGTGATGCCTAAGAGTTTTTCGCTTGATCCAAATAGATTTGGGTTTTCATCCGGGGAAACATGGCTCGGTGTGAAGGTTTTAAGATCCATAACAATGCATTCAAGAAGGGGAAGGACAACCAAGGTCATCGCCATTGCCGACAAAGGGAGAAGATGGGCAATACTTTCACATGGAGCCTCTACCTATCCACCACTGCAGTTCTCACAACCTAGAAGTGCATATCAACTCCATCATTCATCTCACCCAACGACATGGCACTACCAAGTTAGCCTAGATAGAGATCTTCGCACATGATATGTCACCGCCATGTCGGTAAGCCCCTTGACGGCCGACAAGACCCTACCTCAACAAACATGATACACGATCTATAATGGACCCTTCACCAACATAAAACCCAAAAAAACACTGATCAAAGACAAGAAAAGGAGGATATGGAACGAAGACCGCCAACGTTGCCCGTAACAACGTTGTCATGCCCCTCCTGAGGCCTTGCATGCTACACACTATATCACTCTCTGATGCCATAATCGTCGTCCACTGTAGACCCCATTGGAGCCGAGCCATATGTAAATAGGCAAGCGTGCCACTTGGTGCCACCTTGGTGGATGATCCGAAGTCGCCACAAGTAGACACCCAACCCTTTTGCCAATAGAGGTAAGGAGCTATTTCCAGTGCTCCACGGACCAAACGACCCATATCGGTACCCAACAAGCATGTACGAATGAGGCAGGGCGATCACACTCACCATCTTTGAGGAACTTGACTCGAACCCGACGATGACATCATGGACCAAGCAGACCAAATTGGCCTTGCTCATCCAATGCACCGACATCAAACTGCCACCCCACCCAACCTGAGGTCAGGGAGCCAAATTTAAACATGTTGCCAACCCCCGACTAGCACATGCATGCTCAGGGTCCCTACCCAATACCATCTATCGGAATGCCGCCCACGATGCAACACCATAGCCGCCTGAAACTCACAATATAAGAGGACATAAGGGAGAGACGACGAGCCAAGATGGCCCTACCCATGCCGTTCGTCACGTGGGTTTTGGCTGGCGGTACCCACTCGCGACGACTGCATGAGAGGAGCTTGGAAGGACGTGTTGGGCTAGGATTCCCGCCCGGGTCACCGACAGTCTGAGAGGTGAATGATTAGTTCCCAACCCACATGTTTCTATCAGTTTTATTTTTATAGGACAACCTTTTGGATGTGTGCGAGTCTTAGCGACATATGGCACATATGTTTTGAGTAACCTCAACCAGATGAAAATGTAGTCTATGATGAATCTAATGATGCTATTTATTATTACAAATGTAAGATACATTTCATATAAATTTGGCCAGAATGAATTCCAGTTTTTACTCCCTACTCATGCATTTGTGACATCAATTACTCATCTAGTGAACATTCGTCGAGATTACCTGATTTTGAAGACTCTGGACCGTTTTTTTTTCTAATTCGTGTTGGTTGGCCTAGGTGTGAGATAGTAATCGAGGTTAGAGGATATGGGGGAAGACAAGTAGGGTAAGAAAGGGAGCGGAGGCGGAGTCAATTACCCCTCCAAGCTTTACATATTCTTGACACATGTCGGTCCTATATATCTAATAGAAAGAGCAAAATGATAAAATACGGTAAACGGGGTCCAAAGTTTCTTATATTGGATCTTCCAATAGAATTTCACTTAAAAGGCTAATACGTGTCACAAATTTGGGGTAAAATAGGAATTCACGCAAAAAAAAAAAACTCAACGAAATTAACACACGCTATATGTCGACTGAAGTATATTGCGACTCTACACGGCGGTGTGATAATAAAACCAGGACCATGGCGCAACAAGTGCCATAATAGCGAGCTTAACTCCAACGGTTACCGCCACCATTTATTCAACGGAGAAATCACCATTAATCCCCTAGATCGACCACCACGCGTGGTCCCCTTTTGCAGTCCATAAAAAAAAATGGCAAGAGAAACAAACACCAACCTAACCTCCGGTCCGCGTGCCACTGTGTAAGAAGCGGACAGGTGCACGCGACCGTAGTGGGAAAAAGAAGAAGACAGGAGAGAGAGAGCAGTAGCCACACCATAGTGGTGGGAAAGAGAGGAAACGCGAGAGAGAGGAAGAGGAGAGAGAGAGGCCCGATCTCCTCGTCCTCCTACTCCCACTCCGATCGTTCCTTCCCGAGTCCCCATCCGATCGCCGCGCGCCTCCCCGCCCCCCTCCCCGAAGCCAGTCCCATGGAGCCTCACGCCGCAGCTGCAGCCGGAGCCGGAGGAGGAGAAGGAGAGGCCGGCCGTGGCGCGGACCCCGACACCGGCCTCGAAGGTACTAGCACGATTTTTTCACTCCCTCCCCCTCGCTGTTCCCATTTCTTAATTTTGCTTAGATCTCCGCGTCCGTCCGTACGACGCACGGATCTACGTGGATTGTGGCGGTAACGGGATGGAATGCGCGCGTGCTTTGCAGGGTCTATGTGGAGGATGGGGCTGGGCGGGGACGGCGGGGAGGGGGACGGGGCGCGGCTGCCGGAGCGCCCGGGCGAGGCCGACTGCATCTACTACCTCCGCACGGGCGCCTGCGGCTTCGGGGACCGCTGCCGCTACAACCACCCCCGCGATCGCGGAGGCACCGAGGTGAGATTACAAAGCCGCTCACCCCCTCTTCCTCCGCTTCCCCTTCGCGCGCTCCTGATCCGGCTCGGCACGCGCCCTTGTGTATGCGCGCGTTTGCGTTGCGGGTTCCCATGTGATCCATGTCGCGACACAGGGTGATAACCGGATCACATGAGTTGCTAGTGATATATGGGTAATGTAGTTCCTCTCTAGCTGAATTGCATCTGCCGCGCGAGCACTTGCCTGTGGTGTCTTCCGAGCACACAGGCGGCAGCATGGTAATTTAGATTGTGGCGGGTAGGCTGAAGAAGCTAGGCGCCCTCTGGATATATATCCTTTTGGAAGCACAAGGTCATGGATGCTCTCCAGAGCTCCTTCATTTCATGGTTAATTCGCTTTACCGTGGTCGCAATGCCAATTCTTTCACTTCGTTATCTGGTTTAAACCTACTAGTTTGGCTTTTATGGGCTCCTAAGTTTACTAGCTGTCACTACATCCATTTACCCACTTCTCCATTCTCCACTTAGTATGACTTATATTATGCCATGTTGAGTGTGGAAACATATGATCATTGATTCACGGAGTTCAGAGTTATCCTTAACAGTTTTGTCCCAGACGTTTCATATAGTTTTTTGCTGTACCTAG
Source organism: Puccinellia tenuiflora (assembly GCA_012064385.1). NCBI lineage: Eukaryota > Viridiplantae > Streptophyta > Magnoliopsida > Poales > Poaceae > Puccinellia > Puccinellia tenuiflora. Next base: position 2,303,805 of record QRDG01000308.1, on the reverse strand, counting down.
ATATATATAAATATAAATCTGGACAACAGTTGTAAATATCTTGTAGTTTACTATTTTTGGACATTATTTTGGTGGATTCGATGCTTTATGACTTGCTTAATATGCTAAAGATACAACTTCGTGTACTGCTTACCATTAGCAGTTAAATTTGGCAGTTTGACATTAATTAAGCTGTTTCCATCATGGCGATGGGTTTTATAAAGTGTATGACTGCTTCCATACTTGTTCTTTATTTTCGTTTGGAGATCTGTTTTTGGTGTGTGAGCCTGAGATATTGTTTCGTTTCTGCTATACTGTTTAGGAAGTAAATCTTCAGTTGAACCTAGAACATAACCAAGAGTTTACCCCCCCCCCCCCCCCCCCCCCCCCCCCAACTGTACTCTAGAAATCATATTTACAATTTTGAAATAGGTGACAAATTGATTAATCACTCTTTTCCAATTATGTCGAAATGTAGTTTGGTGGAGGTGCAAAGAATGGAGTAGCATTGGACTACCCGGAGCGCTTGGGTCAACCAGTATGTGAGGTACATAAATTTAACTATTTCAGGCTCAAATTTAATTACCTAACATAAGAAGAAGCATCAGTCACACTCTTGAGCATGCATGCACCAACTCCTGCACACCATTTGTATGCACCCAGTTGCCACGTACTTGCTGCTTGTTGAGTAGGATGCAGAGTGGACAACTAAAAACGTAGTAATCACTGGCAGAGAGCATATTTTAAGTTATATCAGATGACTTGTTAATTGTTTGGACTTCTCTTTGTATTTTCGTGCAGTATTACATGAAGACCGGGACTTGCAAATTTGGTTCCAATTGCAAATATCACCATCCTAAGCAAGATGGATCTGTGCAACCTGTATTACTAAACAATAATGGTTTTCCTCTACGTCTGGTGTGTAAATTTTCTCGAAAACATCACTTCTTTAGTGAGATCATTTCCCTAATATTTTAATGCAAATTTATTGATACCATCAAAGTGCAGGGTGAGAAAGAGTGCTCCTACTACATGAAGACTGGACAATGCAAGTTTGGTTCTACATGTAAATTTCATCATCCAGAATTTGGTGGTGTTCCAGTAACTCCTGGAATGTATCCACCCTTTCAGTCATCATCCGTACCTTCGCCTCATCCGTACACTCTTACAAATTGGCAAATGGGGAGGCCACCTGTAGTTCCTGGATCATATATGCCAGGCTCGTATACTCCAATGATGCTACCGTCTGGAATGATGCCCTTGCAAGGATGGAGCCCTTACCCGGTAACTAGATTTAAAAAAAGTTTGGTGAAATATATTACAGGTCTCAAATGCAAATTTAACTGAGAATCATAGCTCATAATAGATGACGTGTAAAGATGTGAAGCAATGAATCGAGACTTTATAATTTGTATGTTAGACTGAAAGATAGAAAATGAGTTCATTATCTTCTGTGCAAGAACTATAAGACATTCACTAACATGTTACCTGAAAATAGTGTCCAATGTTTTTTTTTTAACAAGATAGTGTCCAATGTTGATAGCACTAAAATGGGGTAAGTAATTTACTCCCTCCGTTCCACAATATAAGACGTTTTAGCAAGCTAAAATAGCTTGCTAAAACGTCTTATATTCTGGTACAGAGGTAGTACATATGCAATATACAAAGCAAACAAAGAAACATATAATGTAACCTAAGAATCTGTGCAACAAGATAAATCTTTTGCTCCAAGTAAAAAACTCTTCTGTTTTATGCAGGCTTCAGTAAACCCTGTAGCATCAGGTGGAGCGCAACAAAGTGTTCAAGCTGGACCTGTGTATAGCATAGGGCACAATGGATCTTCCTCTGCAATTGCTTATGGTGGTCCTTACATGCCTTATTCTTCCTCAACTATACAATCCATCAATAATCAACAAGAACATGGATTCCCTGAACGGCCAGGGCAGCCTGAGTGTCAGTATTACATGAGGACAGGAGATTGTAAATTTGGTGCTACATGTAAATATCATCATCCTCGAGACTGGAGTTCACCCAAATCTAATTATATGTTCAGCCCTTTTTGCCTTCCACTTCGTCCAGTGAGTATCCTGAACACATCTTATATATGTTGTAGGAACTAGTGCTACTTGTGTATATGATCATTTTAATTCCCTGCAAGGCAGCTAGAGCTTCCATAGTTTCTTGGAATTTGAAAAAAGTAAACCCATGTTCAGGTTGAACAAAAGAAACCAGCCAGACATGCTTTCTCATTACTTCAGAAGCAAACAAAGCTGCAGTCATATTTTTTTAGCCAAAAAGAATCTAAGGGATAATCGTATCCACTACTTGTTGTAGCCTCTTATCTACAACAGTCAATTTACGTCAGTGATAATCTCTATCCAGATGAGTGACCATCGATACTAATAACCCTATATAATTCCTTCTCTGTCATTAAATAGTACGGAGTAGCATTTTAGAGAGGTCACAAATCAGAATGGTCTTTCTACAAACGAACAACCTTGGTGAGTAGCAAAGTTCACCTATTAAATATGCTGGGTAGGTGGACTTGTTTGTCAGAAAATGTAGTCATGAATTGAGAACCATTTGTGCCCAGGGCTCTTCCCATGCTCTACCAAGTGCATGCACATCATCTTGTAGTTCTTCAAATTGCAAAGAAATTTTCTAGCATTACTTTGGCCCCTCTTATTAATAAGTTGTGCAATGATTCATTTGGCCACCTTCAACTCTAGTTTCTGACTCTGCCACTGAGCGCTCCTTACCATGCTTAGACATATTTGGTCACTTCACCCCACAATTGATCTGTAACTTGCATAGCTTAATTGCTGGTTAGTATCCCTTATTATTATTATTTTTTTAAATATAAGAAGGCCTGGTTGGAACTGAACATATAAAATAAGATGCCCGGTTGGACACACCTAGTTGTGAAGCTGTTTGTAAGATGTAATTTATCATGATTGAATGAACCGATCATGATAGTTCAGACATTGGCTCGTAGTTAATGTTCCCATCAATAAGTTCTTCAGAAGTAATGAGGTTGGTTAGAGTTTGTACTTGGAAGAATATACTTTGTTTCCTGATCATATGACATGCACTCAAACCTCATTATTGAGTCGCAACTCTCAAGTGCCTATTAGTAGGTGTCTTGGGTACTCAGGTGGTTCATTACTTTGTCTATAAGTTGCTGCAGATCAATCAATTGAGTTTCATGCAAAATGTTTCTTAAAAATCTAATTTTCGAGATTGAGTGCGTTGATTAGTTGGTATTCTCTCTCAAAGAATTTCTTGGCATGGTCTATCATAATAGCTAGGTTAGTTCTTAAGACACAGATGGTAGCAGAATGGAGCCTATTATAACCAGAAGTTTTTCATGTGGTCAAGACCTTCATTGTTTAGGCCTATAATAACCAGTCCACTCAACTTGGTTGACTGAGCTTCACATTGCCCAAATTATTGTCCAGATCTCAGAAATTTGTGCAGATACAGTGTAATCCACCGTACGATAGTTGAAAAAAGTATCATTCTCCTAATTTCTTAGCCAGTCAAGTTTCTTCAACCATACACTACCTTCGTATTTATATATTCCAACCACTAGCATTTTGTTTTTCTGTCTTTGTCCGAATGTTAGTTTTCAGGTTCTGGCCTTTTCATGATCTGTGTATACATTAATAGATAAAGCAGCGGAAATGAGTTTTTGATTGCCCATTGCTCTAAACTAAGTATCCTGAGAAAAAAAACTGAAGAATAAGTGAATAACTTGGTCTTAGGTTCATTGCCATCTAATGCACATAGTTGCAGTAATTAAAGGTCTCCTGCAGAATTCTTAGCGTTATCTTCGTGCTTAGATTGATACTCCCTCTATCCTCAAATAAGTGTACTTCTAGCCTTTGTTTAAGTCAATTTTTCTTAACTTTGACCAACTTTATAGAAATTAGTACCAACATATATGATATGAAATCGGTATATTATGAAACTACATTTCAAAACCGATCTACTGATACTAATTTAGTGTCATAAATGTTGTTACGCTTCCCTAAAAAATTGGTTAAAGTTAAGAGTTTGACTTAAGACAAGGGCTAGAAGTACACTTATTTGAGGATGGAGGGAGTATGTGTTAGTGAACAACATGTCCTGAATAATGGAAATAATTTTTTAGAAAACTTTGCATCAAATCATTATTATGTGTGCCAACGACCAAGAAGGCATGAAAAATATTAATGCTTCGTATCTCTATTCCTGTTATTGATGTGTACAACAGATACTGTGTATGCATTGATATTATGTCGCTCAATATAATTTCCTTGCCATACGGTAAAATTACTACCTGTTTTGTCTTTTGGAGATCTCTTCAGCCATACCAAGATCATGAAATGCATGCCTCAGTACTGTAACAACTAACAGGTATCTACTAATTCGAAATGCTGATATACTAGAACTCATTGACTCTAGCCGGCAGTCGTGAACCATGCAATTCGTTTGAGAAAGTCTTAGCTCCATCATAATGAAAGCTTAATCAACTTTCTTTTGAATAGAACCATGATAAATATTTTTCAAGAAAGAAATATATAGGATCTTCAATCTTTGTAACAGTAATTGATGTGCAAGAAGTGTCCACATCCACATCTGGCATTTGCTTGCCAATGCTGTTTGCTCTTTCTAATTGAACCCACCAGATCAACAAAGGAATTTAGGGGAGTCTAATCCGTCTTCTTTAAATGTTTCTTGTTGATTGAACTTTGTTGCATAGCGTAAGTGTAAAATGTCCCATAAATGGTTCTTGTTGATTGAACTTCCTTGCATAGGGTAAGTGTAAAATGTCCCATCGATCGTGTAATTATGATTAAAAATTCTCTTTTCCTTTAGTGTGGGATCTTATAAGATCTCTCTTAGTTCTCACTGTTCCATGATAGTTGCGAACTTGCAGTTATCAGTGTGATATCCTGAATTATTGCGCAGTATCGACAAGGTTTATGGCTCTCTGAATTTTGTGTTAGGCACAACATGCTTTGTCTGGAATGTAATGTTGGGCATAATCACGTATGATACAAAATTTGTTTTAATATGCTAAAAAAAGTGTAGTGGCCTTGGACCGTCTATTTATTAATTATTTTTATAAGCATATGCAGTTTCTTACCAGGCTGCTTATGTCATCTCAATTTTCAGGGTGCTCAGCCTTGTTCATACTATGCCCAAAATGGGTACTGCAGATATGGAGTTACATGCAAGTATGATCACCCAATGGGTACGCTCGGCTACAGTTCATCTCCTTTTCCCCTCTCTGACATGCCAATTGCTCCCTATCCTCTTGGCTTCTCTATTGCCACATTGGCTCCATCTTCATCTTCCCCAGATCTAAGGCAAGAATATATTTCAGCTAAAGACCCATCAGTCAACCAAGTAGGATCGCCAGTGGCAGCATCTGAGCCTGTTGGATCAATCTTGCCGAAGGGGGTTTCCCGCCAGACAGCGTGATGCGTGCTCAGACTAATACGACAGCTGGTGGTTCAAGCCCTGGTGGTGGTCGCTGATTTTTCTGAGCTGAGTGGAGATATCTCTCATCTCTCAGAACAATTTTCCATCATTTGACACAGGTAGATTTGAACCCTCCATGATTTCCCCCTTGTATATACGTTCTGCTGCTATTGATAATGCATTATATCTTACTCCTGTCCAAATCAGTTCTCCTAGGCCCCTCCGATGTGAATAAAAAGCTGCGGCCTCTGTAGAGAAGGCTCGGCGAGGGTGGTTTTCTCTGCCATCTCAATAAAAAGCATTGATAGGTTACAAGCAAGCAAGCTCGATTCACTTGCAATTTTTGCGTTCTTCTGTTCATCTCTGAGACGGGAAAAGCAAGGTTTTTGGATATCAGGTTCGGTAGCTCGCCGGCGGTGTGGATAGACGTATATCCATTCCCTTGGTAAATAATTCTCGGGCAAGGGAATCTCCACATGCAGAAATTACTGGGTTTTGGTCCTGCCCTTCCGAAGTCCGTTTTTCTTTTTGTTCTGTATATTGTCATATATGTTATATATATCATCAACAGATTTGAGACTTGAAAACTACATAAGTACATATATATGTGTCCATACCGGGAGCAAGGCACATTGTAATGAACACTGAACGTTTATAATTTAATGAAATATCGCTGCCATACCTCTAGTTCCAGACTGAAACTTCTGTTCACAGAGTGCCGAATTGTCTAGTTCTTTGCTGCATGTTGCTGCTTTGAAACAATTAACTGGTATTAGTTGTGCTCAAACATGGAAAATGAAAGTGAAATTCTGTTATTATAAATCATTTGATTTGACCGAATTGTTGGCGTTTTTTTTGGCCCGCTCAGGGGGCCTCCGGCGGAAAAACTCGGCCTGGGGACACGTCGATTTCCAGTCGCGTTCGAATGACAAATAATTGCAGAAAACTAAAAATTGACGAACTTAGGCGAAATTTGTTTGAACTTAGGCGAAAATGAAAAACAATAAAAACGGCGTCGTCGTCTACATGCCGAAGTGGCGGTAGAACTATGTGTAGTCCCCGCCGTCATCGTCGTCGGGGTCCTGCTTCGGTGCGGCGCTACTGCAGCCAGCTTCGGAGTCGCCGCGGTGGTTCGGTCCGGCAGCGTCCTCGTCCTCCTCGCTGTCGTCGAGTACGATGATGCGCTGTTCCTCGTGGACCCGACGGCGAGCGGCGTGCAAGAGCTCCCGCTGCTCCTTCTGGTACTCACGCGCCGACCAGGCCAGCGCGTCCTCAAGGCTCGCCGGAGGCACGTCGTTGAAGATCGCCTGAGAGGCGAACGTCAGGCCCGGGAACTGTAGGAGTTATGCCCTAGAGGCAAATAATAAAGGAGTTTTATTAGCATAACTCATATATGTTCATAATAAGTTTTATGCCATGTTATAACTGTATTAAGCGAAAACATTAATACAGGTGTGGTATATAAACAACCAGGTCCCTAGTAGCCTCTACTTGACTAGTCCATTAGTCAACCGATGATCAAGATTTCCTGATCATGGATATTTATGTCAATTGATAATGGAGTCATGTCAATGGGGAATGACATGATGGACACCACCCAATGTAAGTTAAACGCAATAAGATATATCACGAATATCGGCATTGCGATAACTTAAAAGATACGTAGTAGTAACCAAGTCCTTAGACCGTGAGATCATATTTAATCACTAGCCAGGAGGGAGGCTTTGACTGCATCAACCGTCACACCGTAACAGGGTGATTATAAAGGTATCTATCAGGTTTCCTGAAGGAGTTCGTTGAGGCGTATGTATCAAGAGCGGGATTTGTCCATCCGCGTGACGGAAAGATATCACTGGGCCCACTCGGTGATATTACATCAAGTCTTGCAAGCATGTGACCGGATCACGGAGATGTAATATCATGGAGACGAGTAAATAAGTTTTATTTCGAAACGAGATGGGATCTCGGACAAAATTGATATCGCGTGACAAAATGAATGGTGAACAACGATAAGGTTCAAGCGACAAAGAACTTCGTGGAACACACAGGGGCCATCATGGGTTTCCAGATCCTGCTGTTGGTCATTGATCGGAGAGGAGTCTCGATCATGTCTGGAGTGATCCCGAACCGTAGGGTGGCACGCTTAAGGGTAGACGACGCTTAGGAATAGTTTCGGTACCGAAGAGAAATGAGAAATGAACTCCGGAATTGTTCCGGGAATTATCCGATGATGATCGGAGAGGTTCTGAAGTGTTTCAAAATGAGAGAGAATTATCCGATGCTGATCGGAGGTGTTCCGACGGTTATTCGGAATAAGGGAGAAATATCCGATGGAGATCGGAGGGCAACGAAAGGTGTTTTGGAGCAATAGAAAATTAAATAATATGTATTTAATATTAATTAGTGTAACTAATAATTAAATATATTTTTATTTTGATTTTAGAGGCAGCCCACCTCAAATGGGCCTCACCCGAATGGGGAGGCCCATGGGGGAGCCGCCCCACCAAAGGGCCAAGGAGGAGGGCTGGCCAGCTGGGCCAAATGGAGCCCACCAAGGGCCAGCCGCACCAAGGAGGGGGGGGGGGGGGGGGCGGGCTGGTATGGGGTTGAGTCCCATACCGCCCAGCCACAAAGAGGGGCAGCCCTCCTCCACCTATATATATGGGTGCCCCCTCTCCCTTTGAAGGCATCCAATTGTCTCCCAATTCTTTATCTTTCTCTCACGTGTGGTTCCGAAATATTGGAGGCGCATATGGGGTTAGGGATTTCTCCACCAAATACCACCGCGGGCAAAAAAAGCCCAACAAAAACAGAGCAGGCCGTGAAACACACAGACAAGCACGCTTGCGACGCGGAAAAAAACAAGACAAGCACGAATCTTAACACAACGGAACCAACGGACATGAACGTGACTGAGATTTAAGTAAATCCCAGACGACTGAGATCTAGCAAAACCGTTAAAATAAGTCACTGCCGCACTGCGGCAGAGGTGGATGCGACCACATGCACACGCCACGCCACCGTCACCGTTAACTCAAAGTCTCGCAGAGTCGCCGGTCTTCTTCTTCCTGGTTAAGCAGCGCAGCGCCCACCTCATTTTAATAACCGTTGTCGCCCGCGCAGCCAGCTTGGATGCCACGGCGATCGCAACCGCACGCCCGCATATAACGCAACCGCCGTTCTCCTTCTCCCTCCAAGAAACCCGAACCAGAGAAAACGACGTTGTGAGAGAGATTCGGCGGCAGGTGAAGGAGAGAGGTGAGTCGGGAAACAGAGCACGGGTCCGCGTGGTTCTCCATCCAGCCCCGGCGGTATGAAGCACAGGTCGCTCAAGATGTTGTGCGTGCCACCGCGGGCTCGCGGCTGGGGCGGCCGGAGGACGCTGTTGGTGGCGGTCCGGAGGGACGTCGCCGGGAGGGAGCTGCTCACCTGGGCGCTCGCCAAGGTCGCCGCCCCCGGCGACCGCGTCGTCACGCTCCACGTCGCCACCGCTGACGGGTCCGGGACGGAGGAGAAGAGCAGGGCTGCCGCCGATTCGCTCGCATCCGTGCTCGCCGCGTACGATGGCTTCTGCAGTCTCAACCAGGTACTGCTTGACTTCACACCGGCCCACGGCAGGGCAGAACACTCTCTTCTTCATTCCCGCCCCTTTGGTTTAGTTTAGTCCGAGCAATGCTTGCTTACCCCCTGCCTTCTCTCCTTCATCAGATCGACCTGGAGCTTAGGGTCTGCCATGGATCGTCCGTCAAGAAGGCCTTGGTGAACGAGACCATCTCCTACGGCGCCGCGCAGCTCATCCTCGGGGTCATGAAGAACTCGCCTCTCGGGTACGTCACAATTTCTTCACATCGAAGATCGAACTGTGGCTTTTCCATCGACCGATTTGTTTGTTACAAGGGAGGAGTGACGTTGTTTCGGTTCTCGTCCTATGATCAGATTGCGTGCCACCGTGGTCGCCAAGTACTGCGTGAAGAGAGTCCCGGGTAGCTGCACGGTTCTTGCAGTCAGCAAGGGCGACATCGTGTACCATGGCAATGCAATGAAGGAGCAGATGAACAACTGCTGCGCAAGTATGCTGCACATGCAGTTACTTCTGAATTTCGCCATTGCTTTTCTTTTGAGGAATTCAAATGGGCTGACGGGTTCAAATTGTTCTGCTTCTGCAGTGTCCCCTCGAAGAACCTATTCTGCCGTGGCGGAGACGCCGCGAATGATCTACCGGAAGATACTCGATGCAGCGGCAACCGTCGGGGAGAAAGCTCAGGATGACTCGGTGATCGGCCATTGCCGTTCCTTGCAGCGGAACATGTCTATGCCAATGACCGCCCGAGTCTCACCAACTCCGGCGAGGTGTCACAGGCGGGAACTGCCGGAGGTGGCTTCCGGGTGGCCACTACTAAGGAAGGACATCATGCCAGCATCGCCAGAGTGTTCGGAGGTGTCCGCGGTTGAGTGGGCAATGAGGCTTCCAAGCAGGTGTTCACCGCTAACGCCAGTCAGTTCAGACAAAGTTTCTGATCACCGGCCGACCTCTCAATCGAGAAGCGATTTGATGGAGCCGTCTCAGATTACCGAGGAGGCTACCGACCAAGTCCCGGAGGAGTTGGGCTCAATCATAAAGAAGTACTGTTCAATGTACACCACGTTCAGTTACAGCGATCTTGCGAGGATCACCTCTGACTTCTCCCCAGGTAACATATACAGTACATTTCATTGTCATTCTGAAAGTTACTCGCAGCCGATCTTCTATCGGATGCAATGCGCTGAATGCCGCTGATCACGATCCACTGAATACACCGTGTTGAGCAGATCTCTTGGTCGGGAAAGGCGGCGCGAGCAAGGTTTATAGCGGCCGTTGCGAAGACGGTAAGGAGCTGTCTGTGAAGGTCCTGAAATCTTCGGACGATGCGGTGAAGGAGTTCATCGCTGAGATCAACATCATCAGCTCCGTCGACCACAAGAACGCCATGGCCCTTGTCGGGTTCTGCGTCGAGCACGGCGAGCTCATTCTGGTGTACGATTACATGCGAAGGGCAGCCTGGAGGAGATCTTGCACGGTGAGTGCTTGATTTGGTAAAACAAAATGGGAGCATGTTTCTCAATACTTCTGTCGCCATTGAGGTTTACGAAGTTATGAATTGACGATTTGTTGTTGCCGCATGTGCAGGTGAGAAACAAAGCAAGGGTTTGAGGTTGGGTTGGCCGGAGAGATTCAGGGTGGCCGTCGGAGTCGCGCGCGCCCTTGGTTATCTCCACGGTGGCAGCAACGAGCGTCCGGTGGTGATCCACAGGGACGTCAAGTCCTCCAACATCCTCATTTCAGAAGATTGTGAGCCAAAACTCTGCGACTTCGGCCTCGCGCTGTGGGCGGCCGATGCGGCGGCGCAGATCACCGGCGACGACGTGGCCGGCACGTTCGGGTACTTGGCCCCTGAGTACTTCATGCATGGCAAAGTCAGCGACAAGATCGACGTGTACGCCTTTGGCGTCGTGCTTCTCGAGCTCGTCTCCAGGAGGAAGCCGGTGAGCTCCGGTGGCCTCAAGGGCCAGGAGAGCCTGCTGATGTGGGTAAGTATCCGACACCTCTTAATCCTCAAGAAATGGAACAATCGTGAATGGTTCTTTGATCTGACTTAAGATTGATCAGGCGAATTCCATCGTACAAGGAGGGAAGCTGACCGAGCTCGTCGATCAAGCCTGCCAACAGAGGATGGCGATGCCGCCGGCGAGATCGAGAGGATGACCCTGGCCGCTGCACTCTGCATCACTCGAGCCCCGCAACACCGGCCAAGCATCGCAAAGGTAAGATATGATTTCTTTTCTTTTTGGAAATATTTGCTTAGTGACCTTCTCCTTCAGCTAGCTATGCTCTGTTCGACAGTTCTTCACACACATGCTACATTATGTCTGAACTTGTCCAGATTCTGAAGTTACTCGACGAAGACAGCCACGCCATCCACTGGGCTAGGTCGAAACTCGGCATGTCAGACACCGTTGACGAATACGCGGTCGCCTCACTCGAGAAGAACGACATCCAGTCATACATCAACCTCGCGCTGCTTGACGTTGACGACGATGACTCTATTTCCGTCTGCAACGCCGACTTCATTGCCACCAACATGTCGTTGGAGGAGTACATGAAGGGGAGGTGGAGTCGATCATCCAGCTTGACGGAGGATGGAAACTCCACCGACGGCGGGAATCCCCGGATTTTTGTGTAGACGTCATCCATTCTCTTTATTCTTTCATCTCTATGTATATGTTGAGTCCAGGTTTCCTGCTGTAGTTAGGAGGAAAGTTGCAAATTCGAATATGCAATTCCCAGTTTTGATGTTTCGACTAGGTAGTAGTCCTCGTGGATTTCTCACATTTTGGTAGGATTCTCCTACAAAGCATCAAATGAGAAAAGAGTGTACATTCCAGTATAAAGTTTATATGATTTTGGACCCACAAAGATCGAAAATAGAGTTAGAAAAAACAAAGCCCCTTTGCAAACAGCCCCTGTTCGGATGTGGGTGTTTTGAACTTACTCAAATTTGAAAATTAAACACTGAAGATCCCAAGAAAATTACTACTCATCCAACAAAATCTAAGGATGGAGACCAAATTTGGATTATAAAATAATGCTCTGTCACTACAGTCTGCAAGATTGCTCAAACTGAAATTGATGCTAGTACCCCTTTGTATGCATATACTATATTTTAGTAACATTTCATGGCCAGCGTCATTCACCACAACTAAGTCCAAGACTTCATCTCTGGTTTATCACCGATGTAATGTTCCAAGAAACTACTAGGTCAACGGTAAGGAGAGGTTGATTGTATGGTTAGGCCTACCTGGAACATGTCATGAATGTTTCACCACATGCAGCATCATGCATGAACAAGCACGACCATCAAACACAGAGCATCTGCAACATACAACAAGGCTTTGCCAAGAGAAGCATGTGCAAATTACGCAAGCATCAATGGACAAAGGTGATGATTGCACCAAAGTCAACGAGAAAGGGAATGACATCCTTGCAACATGATTACGCCCGGGTAAACAAGTAGAAAACAAACATCACGTTCGCAGGTGAATGTGGAAGGTTGGTGCATTTCTATTCAGTATAATGGTTAAATGATAAGATGCACATGGGTTGCCCAAACCAACAAGATCAAACAGAAAAACACAGATTTATAATTCCAAAGCTTAGAACTTAATAGGTTTGATACATGGAAATGCATACATATGTTCGTTAATAGTACCAAAGTTACACAGTAGAAACGTTTTGTCACACTAACAGTCCTTGGACATTCATGAACAAACCAACTTCACATTAGGACCTCACACCTCGTAGCTCACCACCCATATCAAGAAGTACAGAGGAGCAAGGGTTTCGCAGCACTATGGATCCAATTACGTTGTCTCCATTTTCTCCAGTGCTGAAAATGAACAAGTGTCACTTCCAAATGAAATAGCAAAGAAATCAAACTTAACTTAAAAGATACATAACAGCGTCAACTTACTGTTGTAGTTGAGCAACTTCTCGATGAGGTCAACATGGGTCATGAGCATACGCCGGCAGTAGTAGCGAACCAAGCCCAAGGCGTCCAGAGCATCCCTAGCAAAATAAACCATCAGAAAGAGAATGAACAAAATCAGATTTTGGATTACAAAATTTAAACAGGATGTGCAACGCTAGCAATTATCAAGCAACATAAAGGACATTCTTTTCACTACTCTACTCTCTAAAGAAGTAGGCATAGGAATGCTAAAGAGGCTCTTCAACGATTCTGAGAACTGTTAAATAGTGCCAACTGTAATGGGTCAACTACCAGTTTGTACAGTTTATCCATAGAGGTAAACATACATACAAATGTCCAGGTGTTAGGTGTTTGCAGTATTTCAGCAACCAAGCATCTCACCACGCTCAACAGTGGACTCCAATATATGGGTCACCCACATTACGTATGCAGTATAATTTACATCATGGTTTTTTTTGTCTTACCAGTGTTCATTTATTTACTAGAAACGCAATATTGTTCCATCTTATCATCGGCGTCAAGCCGTCAAACACGACAGTGTACCAGAGAGTTGCTAACCTGCTGCCACTTTTTTGCCAACCCAGTATATTCTATGTTCCTCATTACTTCAGACACCAAGAAAATGTAGTATAAATTTAAGCATTGCACAGTAATATGATGCAACAAAAGTAACCCTCGGCCATACTGAGCTGTTTTGTTTGAACAGTCGCATAACTCTTAACTGCTCTGCATATCTCAGTCACAGCAATAGTTCACTGAAATGCCACAAGTAGAAGACTTGCAAATGTTCTTAAAGCGGGGAAAAGGCTGAATGACACAGCCACTAGCGGTAGATCAATATTTCCCATCTCTCCACTAATCATCATGGATCAGGTATACTTCGGTGTTCATTGGTGTACCTTAGTCAAAGATGCACATCATTGCTCTCACAGTCACACCCTACTGTCCACGACCTAAATTCCACAATAGTTCGATTCATTTGTCTAGGTTGCAATCACAATGGTGTATCACAATCGATGACAACTTGACATGTACCATCGATCTTGTGTTTCCAACTTTCTCACATAGAGGTGAAAAATCAAAGATGCGCAGGAACTAAGTGGACATGTTTCCTTCAAAAGGAAAAAAACGGCCAAATGCAGGCTCCCTCAACTCCCAGAACACTATCAAAGGCAGAGCCACTACGATATGCACAATCAAACTATAGAACAGGAACCAGGATGCAAAAGGTGCATAAATTTTTACCCCTCCGTGTAATCGGCCTGGAGGAGATCGAGGTAGTGATCCCACTTGTTCCCGATCACCTGCACAAGCAAAGAAATTAACTGTTTAGCAGGTCTCTTATTCTTATTTGGTAACGGCCAGGAGTTCTGCCAATACGTTACTTGAACAGAACAAAGTACAGAGTTATTACATCTACACAATTTCAAGGGACACTTTTCAGTTAACCTCACCCTGGAACAATCGATGTGCCACAATACAATTAAACCCTCACTTCTGCTTCGGTACACCCCCCCTTCTTCAAACTCAAACTCAACAACGGTTGAGATTGCACCGTACCCCTTCGTAATGAAGGGTATGATGGTCATTAACAAAACATTAAGTCATCATCAATGAATAATTATGTCACAGTATACACGCCTAGTACGACCGTATTTGTATGAATCCGTATGATCTTCGGTAGCCTCGTCCTCATGGCCTACTCCTCCTGGTTGCCCCCGTACTCGTCGTCCTGGCCACTACACACAACTCATGGTGCCTTCGTCCCTCCGGCGAGTACCTGCGCTGTCTTGCTCCTTCCCGTGCGTGGCCGACCGGCGCCCACCTCCCGCCTTGGTCCGCGTGCCCGCATGCACAGCCAGCAACTAGCAGCACACCGGACCTAAGCTAGCTATGCACGCAAGGCAGTTATTCATCCGACTGCTTGGGAGGTTCTTACCTATGTGCTTACGCCTGCGACGTAGAACGGTACAACGTCGGCGCGCCCTCGGCAACGACATCAACGCGAGGAGGCTGCGGCCGGCAAGAGACTTGGGCGCGCGCACGGCGGCGGGGGCGTCAAGGCAAGGTAGAGTTAGGCGTGGTAGCGGCCGAGGCATGCAGGAGCCGTCGTCAATGTCCGGCAAGAGGAGGCCGTACGGGGAGCCGGTCGCGGGTGTCCGGCACCATCACCGAGGATCAGGCGCGGCCTAGACAATGTGCATCTAGTGAACGAACGAATGAACTCTGCACCGCACATGTGGCCCAGCCGGCCGGCCACCGAAACACGTCACCTGCCATTTTGGTGGCAATCAAGGTCTGATTCTTTGTTGCTAGCTCGAATCCTAGGTTCTATGTTTGCTCTGTTCTTCATAAGGCCAGGATTGATCTCTTCATGTCTGAATTTCTCGGCGAACAAGCTGTCGGACGAGTGCCCAGAGGCCTTGCTGTGAACGTGCGCACCGTGGCGGCGGCGTCTACAGTGATCGCGGCGGCCGCCGGAGATGGGAGGACGGAGTTGGTTACTCGTACATGGTTGCGGATGCGTACGCGGAAGGTATACAGGCTTCGGTATGTCTTCCCGCAAAAAAGGGTCTAATGACGTCAGATGATTAACTAATTAATAACTAAAAAGACCAGATCACCCTTTTAAGTTTTGGGGAGGGGGGGTGTACCGAAGCAAGGCTCTTAAACCCTAGTGTTAAATCCTGGCACCAACGACTAGCGGTCATGGACGATACAAAACTCTTAGTATTTGGGGTAACAAATGAGGAAAATATCGGAAATCAACCACCGCATAAACCTACAAGCAGAGTCTAGAGGCGGCGGATACCCTAACAGGCGACGTGCCCTAAAACCACAACACGCGTCCATAGAGGGTGGCCGACTGGATCACGAGCCGTAGAATAGAAAATCGACGAAAGCCCCTAGCGAAAACGAAGCAGAATCGGCGACGCCAGAGACCAGCGGACAAGAGGCAAACCCTAGAAGAAACATCGGGAAGGAGGAGGAGAAAGGCTAGCTGAGGGCGGGGTGGATGATAGAGGTTTACCTTGCCGCAGGTGAAGTAGCGCACGGGGATGATCATCTTCGATGCTGCGACTACGCCTCCGCCGCCGCCGCCGCTGGACAAGAAGGAAAGGGGAAGGGTTTTGGGGGCGAAGGCAAAGGTGAGTGAGAGGAGAAGGCTTTACAGGAAGGAACGATGTTTCTCTTATTGCGACGGTCCTTTGCAAACACACCCCCAACAAAATAGAACCCATTGTGAAAAGGAAAACGCTACCCATCACCGGGGGATAGTACGTTTGCATCCTCCGGCTTCCGCGCGTGCCGCGCGCCCCATACCGTGGCTGGAGGAAACGAAGGTAGGCCCACCACGCGCTTCGTTCTTATCCCATTGTCCGCATCCTCGTCTCTGCTTTCTTCCCGTTCCCCTTTCTTCTTGAAAGCGCGATGGCAGCCGCTCATCCCTTTTTCTCTCCTCCGCTCGATGGGCTCATGGCAGCCGCTCCTCCGTTCCTCCCTGCTGCATTGGCATTGGTGCCCTGCTGCCGCCGGTCAGGTGAGCGAACCCGGCGCTGCTGCAAGCTGGGCGCCGGCCCACAACACCATTTGCTGCAAGCATCGAGTTGCTACCAGCGGTGAGTGGAGGTGCTACCAAAGGTGGGAGGTGGCGCTGCCAATGAAGGGAGGCGATGCTACCATGATGGGGCGAGGGTGCCCGTTGGCGTGGAAGCAGTCGGCCCACCTGATTGCCCGCATGCTGATGGAGGAGGTGATGGTGTAGCTGATGGCGACGCCGACGAGGTTGGCGTACTGGATGACCCCGCAGAAGACGACCCTGCCCCCGCCCAGGTTGGAGCGGACGGCGTCCATGTAGGTGTAGTTGCGCTTCCCCGTGGAGGGGTCCCCCGTGCGGTAGCACTCGGCGAGCAGCGTGGATGTGTAGTAGATGACGGTGGCGAAGAGGAGCATGACGGCCGGCCCGTCCACCCAGCCGAGCTGCGCGATGGCCCAGGCCAGGGACAGCACGCCGGAGCCGATGACGGCGGTGATGATATGCGCGCTGGCCGTCCAGAACGTGCTGGAGCGGCGGGGGCGCCCGTCATCGTCCAGCGTCGAGGCCTCACGGGCATTCCCGGCCTCCAATGACACCTCCATCGGCGCCACCACTTTCTTCCCGCTGCCGCCGTTTCCCACCGTCATCACTCGATTCTTACTCGACAATTCTCAGCTACGCTGATCGAATTAGCTGCGCGTGGCAGGAGGAGGTTCAGCTCAGCTCAGAGGTTAATTAGGAGGATGTAGGAGTGGAGTGTTGTTGGGCGAGTAGGCGCGCGTGTCTGTGTGGGGGAAATGGGAGGGGAGGAAGGATGTGTATATATAGAAGCGGATTGGCAAGAAAGGCAGAGGCGTCGCCGCCTCGTGCCCGTTGCCGTGTGAATGAAGAGGAGGGTCGGCTGGTCAACGGATGTTATCTCTTCTGGCTGCACACTCACATTTGCCAACCGAAGTGCTAAGGCCATCTCCAACTCGACGATCTGAACGGATATAAATTAGTTTTTTTTTAATCTGTTTAGGTCGCCAGACGGGGATAGGCGTATCACCTAGTGAAAAATATTTCGTCGAAATTTCTAACAAATTTCTCTGAATAAACGGTTTTGAGTTAGAGGTGAGAAATGATGATTTAGGTCGAAATTTTCAGTCAGATTTGAATTTATACGTGACATCCCACTTCAAAGAGAATTAACACATGCTTTTAACATGAAAATGGCTGTAGCGTGGTGGTGGACATCTTTGGTTCTTGTTTGGTTAGTTCTGAGTTCGATTCCACCAAACATCATTTAATTCTTCAAAAAAAAATTAAACGCCAAATCTTAAATCTGTCCAAAATTTTGAATTTTTTCTTCGAATTTATAAATTTCTCGAAATTCGTGAGTCTCAAACATTAGCAAAAAAATATACAAAAACGAAATGTTAAACCTTGGTCTCGCCAATGTCTAGCCTTTTCAGGCCATCGCGCCCAGCGAGGCGATTCATTTGGTCTGTCCTAGCCTTTTTTTCTTTATATTTGCTCATTGTCTATTTTTTTTTAAATCAAAATAAGCTTGCAAATATATCTAGACAATGCAACTTTTATAGCAGCAAAATTATGCCATGCCTACATTTAACATTGTATTAAAAAGAATCACACGAGATCCCATTAGCCCCGACCATAGTTCATGGACAACACACAATTGAGATGATCTCAATCATCTCATTCCATAAAGAATTTTAATTAGCTTCTTCTCAAACCCAACCCTTTTTTCGTTGTAAAGGTACTCAAGTCGGTCATCATGCTCCGGGCCTCCTCGACGAGTAGCGCGTGCTCCACTTTCTTGACCCTAGACCGGCATTGGTCTCATCGATCACGAGCCTCTTCTTTTGTATTTCGAATTAGTTCTTTGTGTTCTCCTTTCTCTCTCTCTCTCTCTCTCTCTCTCTCTCTCTCTCTCTCTCTCTCTCTCTCCCGATGCTTCCTCTCTGCCCTCTCCCTTCTTCTCGGTTGCCTTGTCCTTTTGGGATATGAACCCTTTAAGGTTTCTTGCAAGGCAATTGTCGAAGCATCAAGCTTCGCCTCCATTTTGGTGTTGGTCCTCCCCCTCGGACTGTTCTTACTTGGGGCGCCGGCCTACCATGGTCGACCACCGATCCGCTTCCACTTTTTTTGGACGATGAGATGAGTTCCGTCCATTCTAACTTGGGGAGGCGGCCATGACCAGTGAAAGCTCTTCGACGAACCGTCGCATAAGGAGGGCGGCGGTCATGGCGACGATGATATTTGTGACATCAGTGGCGACTTACGCTTGCGTGGCGGTGGCTACCTTCACCTTCTCCGCCTTGCTCTTCACCTTCTTCCTTCAGAGGCCCCGCTTCTCCGTCTTCTTGTCTCTCTGCTCCTGGATTGTGCACCGACCATGGTTTTTTTTGCTATGGTCGACCGTAGGAGAGGAATGAGGATTGTATCGCTGGTGGGCGGGTCAGGGCTGGCCAGGGGGGCTCCGCGGACGTCTTCGTGCTTCCGGAGGCGACGCAAACCGGGCTCAAATTTGGACCGGAAATGGGCCAGTGCGGTCAGAAAAATGAACATTGATCTGTTTACGTCGACGCGTTGGGTCATAAGTTTTACCCAGACGGACATAAACGGATTTGATCCTATGCGTTGGATATATTCATATATTTAGCCTCCTTTTTGTTTTTAGCCTTCTTATTAGGCGACTATTGTTGGATTTGACCTCAGAAATGACTGCAAAAGATGGACATATTTGCCAAGCTGTGACTGTGTACTTTAGATGACTGACACGGGGTCGATCGACCTCCAACCGGGCTTTTACCCCCCTTTCCATTACTTGCATAACGGAAATACATTGTTTTTTAAGCCAAAACAGCAAATAAAAGGAAACAGGAAAAGAGAGGTGCCCTTGCACTGATAGGAAACCCGCTGATAGATGCCCGGCATCGAAACATCCACTACGGGGCGAAAACCCATCAGCACTCAAACCTAGCTACCACAAAAAGTTCAAACCATAGGAGTCCAGACCAAAACACCAAAACAAAACCACCACCACAAAACTCGCCTAACATCACCAAACCGGCCAAAGGAACCACACTTCATCGCCAGCTTTTCCTCCCTGGGTCTCCTCCCTTAGGCACCATCAATCATCAGGATCCATCCACGTCCTTCCTCCCTTCGAGCCCTGCGAGTCAAGTCCGCCGTCATCTTCATCAGCTTGTTTGCGCCCGCTTTCAACCTTCCTGCATCAGCTTCGTTGTCCATCCCTGCCCAATACACAAGAAACGAAGCCATAGTGTAAACGATGACCTCAGGAGACCTCATCACATATGCATCAAAGGTTATTTTGTTGCGAACTATCCAAATAGACCAACAGATAGCAGCCAAAAGCACCATATAATTTTTTTCATCCCCCGGTAAGAACCTATGAAACCAAACAATAGACTGCCAGATATTTTTTGGACAAGTGTCCGTACCCACACACGCACCTAAAACCCCCCAAACTACCTTTGCCGTGGCATAAGAGAAAAACATATGCAAGGCTGTTTCCACATTCTCACAAAAGGAACATTTTGGACACCCTGTCCATTTTCTCTTTCTCATATTGCTCCTAGTCAACACCGCATCCTGAAACAGTTGCCACATAAAGATTTTTATCTTCAAAGAGATCTTCGCTTTCCATATGAGCTTATTATCCGGTCCCACCAGGTTCCTCTCGAGTAAGCGATACACCGATGAAGTTGAAAACTGCCTATTAGGATTCAACAACCATCTGACCACATCAGGAGTATGGGTATTAGGCACCTCCCATACCCTCTTTTTTATTTCATTCCACTGATCTAACAAATTACCAAACAACCTTCTACGGAAGGCAATCTCACATTGAACACCTCTCACCTCAGCAAAAGTACTCTCTTGCATTTGAACAATACCAAACAAATCAGGATACTCAGTGTTTAACGGCTTATCATCTAGCCAAGGATCTATCCAAAATCTCACCAGGTTACCTCTATTTAAAACCACCTTTCTTCCATAAAATATATGTCTTTCACTTTAAGTAAATTTTTCCAACAAGTAGAATCCTTCACTCTAGGTTTCACTAAGGCTACCGACTTATTATGCAGGTACTTAGCCTTCACAATGGTTTGCCACAAACCCTCCTGCGTTTCAAGTTTCCACCACCATTTACAAAGAAGGCTCAGATTTTGTTTATGCAAATCTTTCACACCCACCCCTCCTTTATTTTTTGAACGACACACTTTTTTCCACTTCACCATATGATACGCTTTTTTCTTTTTTATACCAGCCCAAAAAAAACGTCTTCTATGTTTATCCAGCTTTTCAATTACTGTCTTGTTAAGCAAATGCATTGACATGTAATAATAAGGAATACCCGACAAACAAGCGTCTAAAAGAGTAAGCCTAGCACCAGAAGAGGCCGAATCACACACCCAGGCATCCAACTTCTTAATAAACTTAGCATCTAGAAAATCCCAATCAACAGATTTCAAATTTGAATAAGTAACAGGAACTCCCAAATATTTCATAGGCATTTGATTTATCTGGCAGTTAAACAAGTCAGAATAAAATTCTGATATGATACTATCCCCACCCACGGCCAGAATTTCGCTTTTCTGAAAATTAATTTTTAGGCCTGACATCATCTCAAACATATATAACAATAATTTCAAATTTAAAGCTTGATCAGGATCATGCTCAATACACAACACCGTATCGTCGGCATATTGTAAAATAGCAACACCATTTTCCACCAAATCTGCAGCAAAACCAGTGATAAGACCATTTTTTTGCGCACATAAAACCATCTTCGTTAAACTTTCAGCTACCATATTGAACAAAGTGGGAGACATAGGATCCCCCTGCCTCACACCTTTCGCACTTTGGAAATAAGGTCCCATCACATCATTCATTTTCACACACACTGTCCCATTATACAAAATAGATTTGGTCCAGGAACACCATTTCTCCGAAAAACCTCTTATTTTATGACAATCTAAAAGGAAATTCCAGTTTACCTTATCATACGCCTTTTCGAAGTCCAGTTTTAAAATGATCCCCGTCTTTTTCTTAACATGCATATGATGCATTATCTCATGCAACGACATAATACCATCTAAAATATTCCTCCCTTTAATGAAAGCATTTTGTTGCACACTAAACAACTTAGATGCATAAGGATCCAGGCGCAAGCAAAGAGTTTTAGTAATCAATTTATAAATGCATCGCAGCAAACAAATAGGACGGAATTGTTGAATCCTATTTGCCTCTGCCATTTTCGGTAACAGAGTAATGACCCCATAATTTAGCCGTTGGACATCCAAATTGTTATTATAGAAATCAAGAAAAAGCCTCATAATATCATTTTTCACCACCTCCCAACAGTGTTGGTAAAACTCCACAGGGATATTATCAGGGCCAGGAGCCTTATTAGTTTCCATAGAAAAGAGAGCATATTTCACTTCCTCAATTGTAAAAGGTCTAGATAACTCAATATTATCTTCCTCACTTATTTTTTCCTCCAAAGACCACAAGTTAGGATCTAACTGAAACATATTTCCAGGCGCAGGACCAAACAACTCCTTATAGTATTCAGTCGCATGTTGAATCAGATTCTCTGTCCCCTCTATTAAAATCTCACCATTTTGTAAAGATTGAACACTGTTTTTCCTTCTACGGCCATTAGCAATTCTATGGAAATAGGACGTATTTAAATCCCCCTCCAACAACCACTTGCCATGAGATTTTTGAAACCAGTGAGCCTCCTCCTCCGAATATAGATCAAACAACTCAACCTGTATCTGAAACCTGAGATGATGCTCTTCAGGTGACAACCCAACAGACTCCTCCAACAACTCCATTTGAGACAACTCATTTTTTAACTCTTGCCTTCTTTTCTTATTATGACCAAACAAATTAGACCCCCAACCTTTAAAGTACTTTTTAATTCTTTTGAGCTTGATATTAAAAATATCAATGCTATCTTTACTCCTCACAGGTTTCTCCCAAATATTTTTTACCAAAGGTAAAAACTCAGGATTCTTCAACCAATTGTTATCAAATCTAAACTCCCTTTTTCTCTCAAAATTCTGATTATCCCCCGAATCAACAATAAGAACATTATGATCTGACTATTCTCTAACTACTTTTTGAACATAAACTAGAGGAAACAGATCCTCCCACTCAGAGGACATCAAAACTCTATCCAACCTCTCCAGGGTTGGATTTTTTTGCTTATTCGACCAAGTATAAATCCCCCCTCTCATGAAAATCTCCCTCAAAGACAGTGAGTGAATGACACTATTGAAAACCTCCGAGGAGTGAGGCAAAACAGTAGGTTTATTCTTTTCCAGACAATGTCTAAGGATATTAAAATCCCCACCAACAAAATAAGGCCCATCCACCTTATTGCAAAAGGAAGCTAACTCCGCAAGGAAACCAGATTTAAACTCCTCATGAGCAGGCCCATACACAACAATAGCAGACCAACGACACTTTTTTTTAATATCCCACATGCTCATCAAAATCATATGATCCCCAGTTTTAACAGTTTGTACCTCCAAGGTTTCATATCGCGCACCACAAAGGATACCACCAGATTTCCCCACAGAAGGAATCCACTTCCAAAAAAATTTATTTTGCGGATCAATTTTTCTGAAAAAAACAGGAGTATATTTCTTTTTCATAGTTTCTTGTAGACCTATAAAGTCCACACCATAATCATCTATAATGTCAGTTAGGCAGGTAGACATCCCTTTCTTCCCCGCCCCCCTCATATTCCATATGGCCGCAATCATTTATATTTCTCAGGTTTCTTTCTACTCCTGCCATTTCTTCCAGGAGGCAAAGAAGAAGTGGCAGCATGACCTTGACTCCTAGTAACAGGTCTAGCTACAACAATATTTACCTTTTTAGTTTCCCTTTTATTTTTTCTAGATTGCATAAGATTAAAATTCTCTTCGACCCTCACCGAATCATACCACTCAAGACTTAAAGGAGTATCATAACCAGTACTATGATCAACAACCAGGGGCCTAGTATCCTTTTGTTTTTCTTCCAAATTTTTTCTAGAAGATTCTAAGTTTTTCATCAAATCTATTTTATCAAAATTATCAGATGGTATACCCACCCCCATCAAAGAAGCTCTCCTCATAATTTCATCATTCGAAAGAATAGCAAAAGAATTATTACAATCATCAATAGGGGAAGAGTTGAGATCATTACCTTCCAAGTTCCTTTTTTTCATCATATGTGCTGCTTGCTCCCTCACATCACCCATCTTCTGCTTTTGGTTCCTGTTAGAAATCCTCACAAATTCCCCTTCAACTTGCCCCAATTCCTTCTCCTCCTCTCCTTTTTCTCCACCAATTTTTTCACTCTCAGGAGATTGCACCACATAACCAGGAGACCCAACCGGAGAAGAGTAAACATCTTGTTCTACCTCAATAACAGTAGGATGAGGAAACCATTCGGACCCCACAACAGCAGCATAAGACTTAGCATTTCCTTGCCTCATGACATCTACCACAACCAACTCTTTAGACACCATAGGGGTAACAGGAGCTTGGACCCCCTGCTGATCAGATTTTGTATTCCCACCATACACTTTTTGAACAGGTTCACCATGAGCAAAAGGGATTTGAACAAGAGCTAAAGCAATTGTAGAATGGGACATTTCCACACCTTGACCACCAGGAGACATATCCATTTCCAGAGAACCCTCACACACAGAAGTATGAGGCACATTTTTTTCCAAGGGTACACTCACAGGTACTTCCCCACCATCTTCAACATATAAAGACAATTGTTTCCCAGATCTTTCGAAATTCTCCCTAGCAAGAGTATCAATCAACAACTCATCCTCCTCCTCACTTTCCTCCTCAGATTCCTGTTCAGTTAAAACTGGCAAATTGTTTGCATACCCTCTCCCATAGTTTGTATTGTGGCTAGTACCAGTTTGCTCCTCAGATGATTCTGCAGTATTCTGCTCAATACGAGATCGTTTAGAAAGTTGATGCACAGGAGATTGTTCCGCAGAGCTATTAGCAACAGCAATACTCGAACTGGGTGGCCCACGAACCACCACCGTCTCCAATTCATACGCAAAGATATAGAAATGGTCACCCAACACTCCTTCTGCCTCATGAGGAATTCGATCCACATCCCTGCAACCTAAAAGAATTCTGCAGTAGTCTGGTCTATTAATAGAAGACTGGTCCACTTCCAAGGTTACACCAACCAGAGACCCAACATAAGCAATATTTTCCTCGCATCTTTTCTCAGCTGGTATATGTTTAACCCGCACCCAGGCCTTATGAAGCACAGCTTTCGCACCCACAGCAGCCGACCAAGGAGACAAATTAACAACAGCATCACACACCCGCATTTCCATCCGTTTACCAAAGAAACAAGCTCTCTCCACTTCCTTAGGATTAGGGAACCTCATCACATATTGCGTGCTATTGATAGGTCGAGCCGTACACCTCCAACTAGTCCCCAGATACTCATTGAACTCCTGTTCCAAATCCCTAGCAGTAGGATTTCCCTCAATAATAGAAATAACCAAACTAGATGATCTTTCCTTCACTTGCTTAGGAGAACTAAAATCAGGACAGAAGAAAAAACCAAGGCCAGGAGCTTGAAATCCACACATGCGGGCAGTACACTCCCAAGGAAGCACTGACTGACAAACAGGGCGAATATGGCCAAGCCTTCCACATTTCTCACATCGAATTGTGGGACAAAGAGCAGTCGTATGTTCTGAACTATTGCAATGAAAACAGGTGACCTGAGATTCAGAAATACCCTTGCCTGCACCTTGATTTGTCTGTGTAACAGGTAGCTGCCGAGGAAGACCAGCTTGCACACCAGGAGACCCATCCATGTTCCTTAGACCTCCACCTTGCTTGTCCCTGGTCACGGTAACATCCCAGCGAGAGTTCGAGTCAGATCCAGCACCCTGACCCAACCCCTCCTGCGGATCCCGCTGCCAGACATTGTTCCTGTTCAACGGCGGACGCTCCCCGCGCCCCGCCACCGGAATTCTGCCACCACCACCTCCACCACGTCGCCCCGCCGCAGCCCTCCCACCCCTGTCGCCCATCTCCTTCGCCGCGGATCGGAACGCTGCAGGAGTAGCGACAACTTGGGCGAACGAACGAGAGTCCCCGGCGATCTTCCCCGGCCACCACTCGAACGTCACCGGTGAAGGGGGAGACTGCGGCGAAACCCTAGGTTTCGCCCAGAAATGAGCGAAGAGAGATGCGAGACTCAATCCAGATTTCCGACTCTTAACCCCTTCTTCCACCGGCGAGGAGACACCGCCATGAGGGCCCTCCGCATCGGTGACGGGGCCACCGGTCAGATTCGAAACTGACGGCGGCGGATCGGCGTTGACTGACGGCGTAACCTCACACACCGCCACGCCCCGAGGAGCCAAATTGTCTCGGACCGAGCTCGGTCCCAGGATACCCCGCTCTGGGCTTGTCGGGCTTGAAGTCGGGCAGCCCAAAACCCTCCGCTCACCAGGACACGGTGGAAATCGCCGGACCCTCACCGACGATGCGTTTTCCGACGAACTCGCCGCCGCCGCAGGCAAATCCGCTAGAATCCGAACCTCATGAACAGGGAGCTGTATGGAGTCACCGATCCCCACCGATTCTCCCTCCGCCAGATATCTCGCATCAATCACCACTTGTTCTTCATCGAGGAGAACCACTCGGGCTGCCTCATGACGCAGGATGAGCGTACCATTCCTCCAGGGCTGCGGAATCGAGGGGAACAGCGTGGATGAGAAACTCGCCTTCCATCGCGAGACGTCCACGGAGCAGGAGAGCGGGGGCCGACCCGTGGAGCGCGCCGGCGGGACTCGCATCTGCGCGCCGGCGGGCGATCAAATCCCTATGATCGCCCCCAAGCGCACCCCTAGGATCACTCTATTCCTACGTTTTTCACATGTGATCACTCTATTCCTACGTTTTTCACGGAGCAGGAGAGCGGGGGTCGATCGACCTGGATTTCATTCCACATGGTACACCTCCATTCCACTTATATAGACTGATAATTCCCATAGAACAAAGTAATACAGAGATATGCGCATCTTTTCTTTCTTTTTGTTGAAACTTCGGAACCTGCACGTCTAACCTGCAGTCAGAAACTTAACTCGTCACGTACTATATGTGATTTGCTGTTTTTGGAACAATAGTATATAGTATATAGTACTGATAAGCTAGTAGTGTTCCAACCCAATCATTTATCTCGTCCGGTCTTCATTATTGCTCAATCAAATTTCGCAAATAATCGGAGCAGAGAATCTCGTGGGCAAAAGATTCGATGAAATCACCCACACTGCCTTTGCCACAGGGCACGCAGATTCTTCACGGAGGTGGAGACGTGGACGTGGGAGATGATGTGGTGGCCGGTGGGGCCTAGCACACGCTAATCGGCACTCTGACGAAGGTACACGCCTCTCTGCTCTAAGGCCACAGGTGTCCACGTCGGTCAGCAGCAGCACCGCGTGAAAATGATAAATTTGACTCTGTTACCAAAATTCAATACAAAATAAACCTATTTTGAAAATAAATTTTGAATCTAACTCTTTTCGGTAGCGTCTTACCGTGAGACGCTACACTCAACATGATAGTGTCCTGAACTGGACCGTTATGCCTTTGTCAATGTGCTAACACCAAGATAACATTCGTCATGAAAAATCTAAGTTTAATGGGATAGCGTCCTGGATTGGTGAGCTATGCTGTTGACGCTAGCGTCCTTGTCCGGAGAATATACCTCTGAAATATGGTATTTTAAACTTTATAACTTTTGATCTATAAATTCAAATGATATGATGCTTTTCTATGTGCCATAAATTACATTATCTTTCCCATGCCATCGGCTTCATGATGATTAGAAAAGTAGATAATATTTCATAAATTATTCTATACTATTGGTTTATTTTTGAATGTTTAGACGATTTCAAAACATGGTTTTGAACCAAGATTTGGTCCAAAATCTAGAACAAGAGGAGTATCTTGAAGAACCAAACAAGCACCCACTTTGACCATGCTTCACCCATATTTTCAAACATGCAATTTTACAACAATTTACTAGTTGTGCGTTACTTATTTAAAATTAATTTGATGCTTAGTATTGATCAAACAAATTCATATGCTATGGTAGAAGATGGTAATACTATATTAGATCAATCCATATTAAATTTAGTTGCATTATGCAACCGACTGTGTCTGAACTTGTGGTCTAACGAATATGCATAGATGTGTCCTTGTTAGTTTTAGTTGCCGCAACCGATCATGTACTCCTGGTCGACTTATGTATACTAGTCGATATGCATAGATTTGCTAAATGAAGTTATTACTTAGGATAATATCCCTACACAAATAAATATTTTAAAAACATGGAGATTCAAGTTAACCAAAGATGTTTTTGATAATCGTGTTTATGAGAATCATGATGATGACATGCGAATTTGGTAAAATTCTCAAAGACTTTTTTCTTAATAAACTCATTAGTCATCACCATAATTCTCATGAACACTATTTTTAGAAACATCTCTTGTCAACCATGGCTCTCACGGTTTTTTAAAGAATTTATTTGATTAGGGGATATTATCTCTTCGGGGTACACTTGAAGTGCATAGATATGGTTTCCCCAAGTCGTAATTTTATTTTAATAGACACAACTATGCTTAGTCAAAGTGGGTGCTTATTTGGCTCTTTAAGGTACTCCTCTTGTTCTATATGTTGGACCAAATCTTGTTCACAACCATGTTTCTGAAATCATCTAAACATCCCAAAATAAACAACATAAGCAAATAATTCTATTTCTTTAATAATTATTAGACCGGTGGCATTGGAAAGATAACTTAATTAATGACACATAGGAAAAAGATCCATGTTATTTAGTTTTTAGATCAAAAGTTACAGGGGTTTGAAATACCATGTTTTAGAGGGTAGCGCCCCGGACAATGGCGCTACCCTCAAGAGCATAGCTCCCCAACCTAGGGTGCTTTTCTATTTGAATTAGATTTTTTACAATGAATGATATCCTGATGTTGTCACGTTGGCAGGGGCATAGCAGTCCAGGCCAGGTACATGGTTGCGCCCCACGTAAGGCACTACCAAAAAGGGTTAGATTCTAAATTATTTTCAAAATAGGTTCATTTTATGCTAAAGTTTCGTCACACAGTCAAATTTATTGTTTTCACTAGCACCACATCTGGAGTCTGGACGAATGCATAGGTGGTTCCCAAGCAGCACCCTGCGGCCGCGCGCGAGACTCCTAGAGACATCAGTGGTGTCACGTCCTGTACGGTTGCTTACCTCCGACCTCCGGTTTTCCTCCCCGTGAAATGACATGTGTCCTACTCCTGTACTACCAAAATGTCGCACCTAGATGGGGAGACTTGTAAGAGCATCTCCACCAGGGCCCCTGAAAAGTCAGTCGGCTTAATGGGGATTCGGATATGAAAAATCGATTTCAATGATACCCTAATCGGTCTGGATGGTTTGAATAACTGTCCAGGATCCCGTATTCGTGTGAAGCAGCGACAAAGTGAATCCGTCGGGTGGTATGTGCGAGCCATAGCGCGAGGAGGTGCACAACGGTGGCGGAGAGGCACCGATTAGCGCTCAAAACCATGGTGGAACGGAGGAGGGCGCGCTAGCCGACGGCTAAATGTGGTGAGGCTCGCCCTAGTGAGCCCCTAGATTAGGAGTAAATCTTCTTAAGTATTAAACAAATTTGAGCCGTTTGTTTTACATTTCAGTGTTTTCTAAATATCGTGGGGGCGCAGCTAAGGGCATCCATCCCCAAAGAAGCGCACATGTGTCTAGTACCCCTGATAGCGGACACAATATTGGGGGCGCCGGTGGAGATGCTCTTGTTGGGAAACTATACGATTATATACGGATCCGACCCTTACTTAAGGGAGGGGTTTTCCCTCTAAATTGGTCCTCGTCCATCTACGTCGCTCCACCGATATGTATGCATTTATTGTATAGAGAGAGACACCTATGATACTACTCAACACCCTTCAAATGGACTCTTCGGCAAAGGTTTTGGAACATGTTATCGGTATGTACCGCTCTACTAACTGATCTGCATTGCGTCTCCATCAAACAGACTCTTGTCATTGATTATGCAGGTATAATCCATACCTGATCACAACAACGGTTTGCCATTTATTTATGATTTAGTTTTTGTAATTCGTTTTATACGGATTATTTCATACTTATCATATGGATTTCCCTTCCCAGAACCAAGATGACTCGTTGTCACCCTCCCGAGAACCCTGCATGAGCATGCTCAACGTGGAGGTGATTTCTCCTACCATTCCTGCGATGGTATGCGCATGTCTAGTCAGCGACAGGAGGGTACATAGCAAGGGCTAGTGGACAACTCTTGGGTGCCAAGACATTGTTGGGACGGGACCCTATCTGTCAATGCATTGGTGGAGTTCTTGAACCTATGGCGAGCGATCCAGATCATAGAGCTCCTTGATGGGGAGGAGGACGAATCTTCCGGAAATGAAGAGCAGACAGATCATTTTCATCTCGATCGTCCTACTTCCCTTTCTTCACTTGGCAAACCGAGATCCCGAGGCGGCGGATTTGTGACCTCTCATGTGCCACTCATGTTCGGGTTTTTTTTTAGACATGAGGTTTTTAATGCCCAGCTTTGAATGAACAAAGCAGAAGTGACATCATCCGGGTACAATGTTGCGGCATACAGCTTAGCCAAAGAGAATGCGACATGCTGCGGAATATAGATTAGCCAACAATAGATAAACATAAGGGGAGAGCGTCATCCGGGTCTGCCGGGGAGGTAGGTGGAGTGAAGATCTCAAAGCTTTGCGACCAGCCAGTTTTCGCCCACCTTGTCCTGCGGCTTGAGAGGGGGGGGGGGGGGGGGAAGCCACGTCTGCAAGAAAATCATAGTTTTGTAAACAATGTCAGTTGAGTGTTTGATCGTTTTCCACTCAATAGCAAGCTTATTTTTTACAGACCAAAGCGCCCAAGCTTGGGCAATAAACAAAAGCCAAATAAGTATGTGGGTTCGACCCGCGAAGCAAGCTAAAACAGCAAACAATTGCGCAAAGTTTTGTGGGCACCAGGGCCTCCCTAGGACCTGGTGCATCACAGACCACATGAAAACCGCCATGGAACATCTAATAAAGATATTATAGCGTCCTCTACTTCTCCACACATGGCGCACTTGCCGTCAGAGGGCCCCTTCCTTGTGGCAAACTGTGCACCAGATGGGAGGCGGTCTAAGATAAGTTGCCAGGAGAAGATTCTAATCTTGAGCGGGATCCTAGCCTTCCAAACTTCTTGGAAGTGAGCAACCGTTGCCCCTTGCGTAAGCTTTTTATACATGGAATTGACTAAGTATGCGCCCGACGCATCCAGTTTCCAAGAAATAATATCATGACCTTCCCCAAGCAAAGTCGAGTTCATGATCCCTATCAGCTCTGTCCATTGAGCAAAGCCAGCCTCATTCACCGACCGGCGAAACCGACATACCCCATTCAAGCCTTGAGCAACGGAGATGCTTGCACCCTCACATACACTAAACAGGAGCGGGAACCTAAGCTTTAGCGTTCCCTCCCCGATCCACCAATCCAGCCAGAACTGCGTTCTCTGCCCATTTTGCACTTTGTGTTTAGCACCCATCTTAAAAAACTGCTTGATCTTATGCAGGCTCTTCCAAAACTGTGAACCCCCCTGGTCCGAGCTTGAGAAGATGTCCCCCGCTTGCATATACTTGGCTCTAATAATCTGTTCCCAGATGGAGTCATCCATCTAGAATATCTTCCAGATCCACGTAAGCATCAACGCAACATTCATCTGTCTGGAGTTGAGTAGACCTAGGCCCCCACAGTCTTTAGGTCTACACATTGCTGGCCAATTAACCATATGATACTTCCTTTTTGTTCCCGCTCCTTCCCAAAAAGAAGCGGGCTCGATGAGTCTTGATGACCCACAAGTATAGGGAATCTATCGTAGTCTTTTCGATAAGTAAGAGTGTCGAACCCAACGAGGAGCAGAAGTGTTGACAAGTAGATTTCAGCAAGGTTTTACTGCAAGCACTAAAAGAGAAATATTTTTGGAGTTCTGATATAAAGAACAAATAAAGAACGAGTAAATAAAAGAATGCTACAATAGTTGCAGCAAATAGCCCAATCCTTTTAAGCTCAAAGGACAAGCCGGTTGTGTTACTTATGATGATTAAAACGTTCTCGAGGACACATGGGAATTTCTACCTAGCCAGTTTCATTGCATGCCGGTGATTAATCTTCAACATTTTGATAAAGTGCTATGTGGGTGGACCTATGCTAATGCACCGCCCTTACTTGGACAAATACATACTTGTGATTAAACCCATTGCAAGCATCCGCAACTACAAGAAAGTAATTAAGATAAAAACCTAACCACAGCCTTAAACTCCGAGACCCTACACTCCCTAGTGCACAATTTCGTGAATTGGGGTTTAGGTTTCTGTCACTCCTGCAACCCTACCATAGGCAAACTAAATACACTATGCATTCCCCTAGGCCCTTTGAAAGGTGAAGTATCATGTAGTCGACGTTCACACGATATCACTAGAGGGATAACACCACAACATAAATCAAACCATTAAATATTACTCAACATTATGCAATTACTAGCAACTAGGTTTTCCCCATGTCCTCAAGAATCAAACGAACTACTCACAAGACATCATATAGATCATGATCAGAGGTGGTATGAATATGGGCAACAATCTGATTGTAATGATAATTCACCGATAAAACTCTCAAACATCAACTACAAGTGGTAATCAACGCCCGGGATACGATCCCGATGAACTAATAGCAACACAATGACAATTGTTACAGCAAGATGAGATGGGATGGCGGTGGTGATGATGGTGCTGATGGTGGAGATGATGTTAATGATGATCCCGATGATGCCCAGCGTGATGGCGGTGACGATGACGGCGATCCCCCCCCTCCGGGAGGGAAATTCCCCAGCAGATTTCTCCGTGCCAGAGCTCTTCTTCTCTCTGTCTGGTTTCCGCCTCGTGGAGGCGGCGGAAAAATTATTCGTCGATACCTCCCAAGTTTTTAGGTCAAAGGGAGGTAATACGCTGAAGGGGAGCCGGAAGGGGGCCACAGGGGACAGGGGCGGGTCCCATCCGCGGCCTAGGATGGACCCGCGGCAGGGGGTCGCCCCTGCTCCCTGGAGCTCGCCTCCGTGCGCCCTTTTGGCTTCGTGACTTATTTCTCAAAATATTATCCTCCGAATTTTTCTGGAATTTTTGGAGCTTCCGACGTCAGGTATCTTGACAAGTACTTTTCCAGCTGATTCCGGGCTCCGGCAGATGCATCCCCAATAATTGCAAAACATGCAAAATAAGGTAAAATAACATAAGTATTGCATCGTAATATGAAATATATAAATGAATAAAGATAAATTATGATGTAAAATAGTGATGCAAAATGGACGTATCAACTCCCCCAAGCTTAGACTCCGCTTGTCCCCAAGCGAAAACTGAGCTCGGTAAACATGACCACAGGTTTATGGAGTGAAGTGTCGATAAATAAAGAATACAAACATGAAGCATCAGTATTTACGCATCAAATACAAATACATCTTAAACAGTAACCTTTCTCTCATAAAGCTTCTCGAAGACAAGTAATGTAACTATAACATGTTAAAGTGCAGTAAAACAGAAACTCATTAAGCGATGGTAAACTGAGACTTCGCTTAAGAGGCAATTATACTTGTCAGCTCATATTTCAAGAAAGATCCATTTAAATGCTTCAACCATCAAGTTACCTTTCCACGAGTTGCAATGCATCAAGGCTGTAATCTTATGATAGAAGAGTTAGAACTGACATAAAAAATGAACAACTATCATGAGGCATAAGAGACACAATATAGATATCATACTCGCTACATCATAGATCAACATTGTAAGTTTGCTTGTGGAAGATATAGGGGAAAAAAAACTGACTCAACATTAAAAGTAAAAGAAAGGCCCTTCGCAGAGGGAAGCAGGGATTAGTCATGTGCTAGAGCTTTTATTTTTATGAAACGGAAGTAAAAATATTTTGAGACATGCATGCTTTCGTCAACGACTTCACAACAGAGAAGCTATCTAGTCCCCCATAGCAAGCAAAGCTTTTAGACTTGTGAGAGCAGCAAGTTTTAGAGAAGTAAGTACGCTCCTCTTTCTCCTTGGTTTCACCACTGTCCAATGTTTAGAGATGATTTCTCAGATTTTCATTGTGCGGAGGAGAATTGTGAGTTATATTTATATTTTGCTTAAGCTGCTCTCGGGTTGATTCAAGTGAAAACGTAATCCATCGACACCGGGTGAATGGGGGGAAATGACCTTGCTCGTCACAGGTTATATCAAGCTCTCTACTGCTCCCTCATGAGCTTAAAAACAGAGGCACAAAAAGAAGTATTTTGAATTTTTAAAGATAGCACGTGACAAATTTACTTGGAATGGCAAGAAATACCATGCATAGGTAGATATGGTGGACTCAGATGGCGAGATAGTTTGGCTTTGGAATTTGGATGCACGAATGAACCATACACTCAGTACGAATTTTTGGGCTTAGCAAAGAAGGTATTTGAAGCAAACATACAGTGTTGAGAGATGTAAACCAAATTTGTTATCTAGAACAATATGCCAAACATGCAACATAAAGCTTATCATCGCTGTCAAAAATAAATCTAATACAAAAGTATGCAAGCTAGAGGGTTCACAAGCATGTAAGATATACAAGATAGTATATTTGCAATTAAATTCCTCTTCTCTACTCAAGCATCAAGGTAATTATTGCAAGATAAACAAAATCACGCTTACCAATACTGAATAAACTTCTACTCATGCACCCAATGTCAAATCATCACTTACCACAAGACCAGCAGATGAGGGAGATTGCCATAATAAAATATAAAGTGAAGAAGAATAAAAGATACTTCGCATTTATATTCCATTATAGAAAACCACACACCAACGGATACAAAGAACTCACAAGGAGCGACAAGACACATTGCAAAACCATACTACAAGAAAACTTCTCTACTCATGATACGACTCACTTGACTAAGAAAATAAAAAATAAAAGATAAAGATACCGGGGCACTCCCCCAAGCTTGGAACAAGCCAAGGGAGTGTCGTTACCCAATAGGCGAATCACTCCCTTAGAGGAGACGGTGGTACTATATTGATGGGTGTCAGAAAGTACTGGAGACGTCGCCGGAGCTTGAGATTCTCTGCCTCCAATATTGCAACCTCCGCTTTCAAGCAACGAAACTACTCGCAGAACTGATCAGTCACTCTATGAGCCTCCACCAACAATGGAGCAATGTGGGGGTCCTGCTGCTGTGGCACTGTTCCTATAACATCATGAGAATAAGCACGTTGAGGGTTAATAGATCCCACAAAAGTAGGATTACCTGGCCTTGGATTCCCAGTCCTTCCTCCTGGCCGATGTGATGCTGCCCTTCTCACTTCTTCTCACATGTTGCGCTCCAGCTCCGCCTTCCTGGCGGCGATCTCCTCATCGGTCGCCCAGTTCATGAAGTCCCCGCGGTTGATGTCCCACTGGATCTGGCGAAGGCGCCTTGTTGCGTAATCTTCCCCACTAGACCCGCCAGAAGACATCTACGTGGAGAATTTCGAGACCCTGCCAAGAAAAGCTCGGAACGAAAACACGACAAAAAACACAGGATATGCTCCTCGAAAAATTGGGGGAAATTATAGTCGGGATTTTTGCAATAAAAGGAAGGCAACGAGACTAGGCAGAGTCGGAGGCGGTGTCCAGGGGCCAGGGGCGGGTCCCCACCGCGGCCTAGGGTAGGGCCGCGGCAGAGGGTCGGCCCTGCCTCCTGGACTCCGTCTCGTACTCCGTCCAGTCTCCGAATTTTCCTAATTTTCTGAAAATAAATAATATAAATTTTCTGGAATTTTTCGAGGCACTTTTCTTACCGAAACAGTTACCTATTCGTTTCCTGACTCTGGTGTCTTCCGAAATTTGGTTTCAATAAATTCTTCCTGGAGGACCACTTGAATAACATCGGCATCTTTCTCCAAAGGATTACCAGAGATATAGTGCTTGAGTCGCTGACCATTCACCACTTGAGGCTTGTCTCCGTCAAGACTGTTAATCTTTATTGCGCCGGAACGATAAACTTCCTCAATGATGAATGGTCCTTCCCATTTAGAGAGCAATTTGCCTGCAAAAAACTGAGACGAGACCTATACAAAAGAACTTTATCACCAACATTAAATTCTCTTTTCAAAATTCTCATATCATGCCATCTCTTTACTTTTTCCTTAAACAAACGAGCATTCTCATAAGCTTCATTTCTCCACTCTTCTAAAGAACTTAGTTTAAGCAATCTGGTTTTACCGGCAAGAGTAGGATCAGAATTAAGTTGTCTAACAGCCCAATAAGCTTTATGTTCTAATTCAAGAGGCAAATGACACGCCTTCCCATAAACCATTTTATACGGAGACATGCCCATAGGATTCTTATAAGTAGTTCTATAAGCCCATAGAGCTATACCAATTCTTCCTAGACTTGTTAATGGTCTTTTGCAAGATTAGCTTAATCTCTCTATTAGTTAACTCAACTTGCCCACTAGTTTGAGGGTGATAAGGCGAAGAAACTCTATGATTAACATCATATTTATCTAAAACCTTTTTAAAAGCACCATGAATAAAATGGGACCCTCCATCAGTCATAAGATATCTAGTCACACCAAACCTAGGGAAAATAACGTCTTTACGCATTTTTAGGGAGGTCTTATGGTCAGCACTTTTAGTTGGTATAGCTTCTACCCATTTAGTAACATAGTCTACAGCAACAAGAATGTGAGTATTTGCCATGTGAAGTGGCAAAAGGACCCATAAAATCAAATCCCCAACAATCAAAAGGTTCAATAACAAGAGAATAATTCATAGGAATTTCATTACGTCTACTAATGTAACCAACCCTTTGACACTCATCACAAGACGAAACAAACCTTTTAACATCCTTAAATAAAGTAGGCCGATAAAAACCTGATTGAAGAAACTTATGTGCAGTCCTTTCCCCTGCATGATGTCCACCATAACCACTGTTGTGGCACTTCCTCAACACTTCTTCCTGTTCATGCTCAGGAATACATCTCCTCGAAATTCCATCAACTACCACCTTGTATAAATGTGGGTCATCCCAAAAGTAGTGCCTCAAGTCATAGAAGAATTTCCTTTTCTGTTGATAAGTAAAACTTGGAGGCAAAAATTTCGAGACAATAAAGTTAGCATAATCAGCATACCAAGGAGCGTCATGAGATGTTACCTTAACGACAGAAAGTTGTTCATCAAGGAAACTATCATTTAAAGGGATAGGATCATGAGGTATATTTTCCATTCTAGACAAATTATCAGCTACAGGATTATCTGCACCTTTTTTATCAATAATATGCAAATCAAACTCTTGTAGCAAAAGCACCCATCTAATAAGCCTAGGCTTAGCATCTTTCTTTTCCATAAGGTACTTAATTGCAGCATGATCAGTATGAATAATTACTTTGGAATCTACAATGTATTGTCTAAACTTATCACAAGCAAAAAACAACTGCTAAAAATTCCTTTTCAGTAGTTGCATAATTCTTTTGAGCACTATCCAAAGTTTTACTAGCATAATGAATGACATTTAACTTCTTATCAATTCTTTGGCCAAGAACAGCCCCTACAACATAATCACTAGCATCACACATAATCTCAAACGGCAAATTCCAATCAGGTGGTTGCACTATAGGAGCGGTGATTAAATCTTTCTTAAGTATTTCGAAGGCTTCCTTACAATCTTCATCAAAAACAAATGGAACGTCCTTTTGAAGAAGATTAGTAAGAGGCCTCGAAGTCTTAGAAAAGTCTTTAATAAACCTCCTATAAAAACCAGCATGACCGAGGTAACTACGAATACCTTTGATGTCCCTTGGATAGGGCATCTTCTCAATTGCTTCAATTTTAGCCTTATCAACTTCAATCCCTCTCTCAGAAATTTTATGTCCAAGTACTATTCCTTCGTTCACCATAAAGTGACACTTATCCCAGTTAAGAACAAGATTAGTCTCCTCACATCGCTGCAAAACTTTATCAAGATTATAGAGATAGTTGTCGAAAGAAGTTCCATAGATGGAGAAATCGTCCATGAAGACTTCCACAATTTCCTCACAAAATCCATGAAAAATAGCAGACATGCATCTCTGAAAAGTAGCAGGTGCATTACACAAACCAAAAGGCATACGTCTATAAGCATAAGTTTCATAAGGACAAGTAAAGGTAGTTTTTTCTTGATCTTCATATTTAACAGCAATTTGAGAGAAATCAGAATAACCATCAAGGAATCAAAAGTGAGTATTCTTAGACAATCTTTCAAGCATTTCATCAATAAAAGGCAAAGGATAATGATCTTTTCGGTAGCCTTATTAAACTTCCTATAATCAATGCACATTCTATATCCTACAACCGTTCTCTGAGCAATGAGTTCATTATTATCATTAGCAACAACAGTCATACCTCCCTTTTTAGGAACACAGTGGACAGGACTAACCCATCTACTATCAGCAATGGGATAGATTATACCTGCATCGAGAAGCTTAAGTATTTCATTTCTTACCACATCCTTCATCTTTGGATTCAATCTTCGTTGATGATCAATAACGGGCTTCGCATCAGGCTCAAGATTAATTGTATGTTGACAAATAGATGGAAGCAGCTCGATGTTCCTAAGAACCTCAATAATCGCTCCTCTTCTTTGCTGAAAGGTTAGAATGATAATAACAGGATATATTTTCTTCTCATCTAAATATGTATATTTGAGAGTGTCTGGAGAGCTTTAATTCAAAAACAGGATCTCCTTTTGGAGGCGCAGGCGTCCCTAACGACTCCACATGTAGATCATGTTTTAGAATAGCCGGCTGTCTAAAGATGACTTCATCAATTTCTTCCCTTCCTGCATAAACATATCATTCTCGTGCTCCTCCATAAATGCTGCAAAGGATCGTTAGGAGGCACAGNTGTCAAAGTTTCTTTTATCGCATCCAGTTTGTCAACTGAATTGCTTGAGGACAAGCAATAAGCTAAGCTTGGGGGAGTTGATACGTCGCAAACGTATCTACTTTTCCAAACACTTTGCTATTGTTTTGCCTCTGATTTTTAATGAATTGTTTGGAACTAACCCGAACTGACGTTGTTTTCAGCAGAATTGCATTTGGTGTCTTTCTTTTGTGCAGGGTTGAAAAGTTCGCGGAAAATTCTAGAAAAATTATAAAAAGGATTTTTGAGAAGAATTAGCCTCGGAGCCAGAAGACCCCAGGGGGGCCACCCCAGGAGCAGGGGCGGGACCCACCTGCGGGTGGGTCCTAGGTCGCGGCAGGGGGCCGCCCCTTCCCCTGGGACCCTCGCCTCTCGGCCCCCCTTCGCTTATAAGCTCCCTTATGACCTAAAAACGATGACCGCCGAACACTTTTTCCAGAAACCTTACGGAGCTCCGCCGCCATCGCGAACCCTAAATTTGGGTTCCAGGATCGCTGTTCTGGCACCCTGCTGGAGTGGAGATCGACGCCATCATCACCGCCAACGCCTCTCTATCAACCATCCATGTCATCCCCATCCATGTGTGAGTAGTTCCCTGCTGTAGGCAAGGGAATGGAAGGGATTGAATAAGATTGCTCATGTAATTCCATGCCAAATTGTTAGGGCATGATGCCTAGTATCCTCTATTTGTGTTAATCATCGTTGGTACAATTAGTTATGCTTAATGCTTGTAACTTTGGGCCCGGGTGCCATGATTTCAGATCTGAACACTTTATGTTTTCCATGAATATAATTGATGTTTTGGGTCCTATCTACTAATTGTATGAACTTGTTGTCAACCGGAACCGGAGACCCCGAGTGACAGAAATGGGGACATCAATGGGAATGGTTGGCACTCGAGGGTTACATGTATTCATTGTGTGTTAATGCTTTGCTCCGGTATTTTATTAAAAGGAACACCTTAATTGCCATTTGTTCCTTAATTGGCCCGGCTGAAACCGGATGGCAGGACAAAAGATGCCGTGCAAGTTCTTATTGCAAGCACGTACGGCTAAATTAGGAATACATGCCTATGATTGTTTGATACTTGGATGCTATATTTATTTATCTTACTTTGTGCCTAGTTATGTTTATTTCATGAGCTATCTTATTCATGCAACGCCCATATATCTGTCCCTATGTCTACGGTGCTTTTAATCCTGCTGTTTACAATCAATATTTCTGCTATCACCATTGCTGTCTTTATTATATTATTACTGTTATTGTTCTACTGCTGCTATCAAATTACTGTTACTACTTATAAATTGCTTCGAGGAGAAATCCTTTTCAGGTGTGGTTGAATTGAAAACTCAACTACTAAGGCTTATAAATATTCTTTGGCTCCCCTTGTGTCGAATCAATAAATTAGGGTTATACTTGTGGTTATACTACGAAGACTGTTGCAATCCCCTACACTTGTGGGTCATCAGTCATACTTATAATTTATACCTGATTCTTTACCTTTGTCGATCTCCCAATCCTCCGCATTGCGATAAATCCTTTCAATGAGATCCCATTTAGCATTTACCTTCTTGTTTGTAAAAGATCCGAGAGAAGAAGCATCAAGCATATCCTTATCATGACATGATAGCCTTGCATAAAAATTGTTAACAATTATATCATTAGGAAGCTCATGATGGGGGCATTTGAGCATTAGAGATTTCAACCTCCCCCAAGCTTGAGCGATGCTTTCTCCTTCACGTGGCCAAAATTTGTAAATATAATTTCTATCTTCATGAATTTTATGAAGAGGATAAAATTTAGGATAAAAGAGAAACATAAGCTCTTTCCAATCCATCAAATGAGAACTATCCAGAAGCATATACCAATCCATAGCTTTATCCTTTAATGATATTGAAAATAATTTCCTCATGATTACTTCTCTTGGCATACCTGCAGTCTTAAATAGCTCACACAGTTCTTTAATATAAAGCAAATGATAACCTGGATGGACAGTCCCATCCCCTGCATAACGATTACTCATAACACGATCAATAATGCCCATAGGTATTTTAAATGGATCAACTTCAGAGAGTGGAGGACTCTTCTCCACCATGGGTGTGGTGGTAGAGTCGCTCCCGAACAGAAATAAAAACAGCACCTACAATAAAAGCGTTCCTTACCAATTCCACTTACCAATAGCGCTTCACTCCCCGGCAACGTCAGAAAAGAGTCTTGATGACCCACAAGTATAGGGGATCTATCGTAGTCCTTTCGATAAGTAAGAGTGTCGAACCCAACGAGGAGCAGAAGGTGTTGACAAGTAGATTTCAGCAAGGTTTTACTGCAAGCACTAAAAGAGAAATATTTTTGGAGTTTTGATATAAAAAACAAATAAAGAACGAGTAAATAAAAGAGTGCTACAATAGTTGCAGCAAATAGCCCAATCCTTTTAAGCTCAAAGGACAGGCCGGTTGTGTTACTTATGATGATTAAAACGTTCTCGAGGACATATGGGAATTTCTGCCTAGCCAGTTTCATTGCACTGCCCTTATTTGGACAAATACATACTTGTGGTTAAACCCCTTGCAAGCATCCACAACTACAAGAAAGTAATTAAGATAAAAACCTAACCACAACCTTAAACTCTTAGACCCTACACTCCCTAGCTAATGCACTAGTTCGCGAATTGGGGTTTAGGTTTCTGTCACTCCTGCAACCCTACCATAGGCAAACTAAATACACTATGCATTCCCCTAGGCCCTTTGAAAGGTTAAGTATCATGTAGTCGACGTTCAC
The DNA here is from genome assembly GCA_012064385.1 of Puccinellia tenuiflora. Taxonomy (NCBI): domain Eukaryota; kingdom Viridiplantae; phylum Streptophyta; class Magnoliopsida; order Poales; family Poaceae; genus Puccinellia; species Puccinellia tenuiflora. The sequence goes on along the minus strand of QRDG01000308.1, from coordinate 2,262,399 downwards.
ACGATACCACTAGAGGAATAACATCACAACATAAATCAAACCATTAAATATTACTCAACATTATGCATTACTAGCAACTAGGATTTCCCCATGTCCTCAAGAACCAAACCAACTACTCACAAGGCATCATATAGATCATGATCAGAGGTGGTATGAATATGGGCAACAATCTGATTGTAATGATAATTCACCGATAAAACTCTCGAACATCAACTACAAGTGGTAATCAATGCCCGGGATACGATTCCGATGAACTAATAACAACACAATGACAATTGTTACAGCGAGATGAGATGGGATGGAGGCGGTGATCATGGTGCTGATGGTGGAGATGATGTTGATGATGATCCCGATGATTCCCGGCATGATGGCGATGATGATGGCGGCGATCCCCCCCCCCCCCCTCCGGGAGGGAAATTCCCTGACAGATTTCTCCCTGCTGGAGCTCTTCTTCTCTCTGTCTGGTTTCCGCCTCGTGGAGGCGGCGGAAAAATTATTCGTCGATACCCCCGATGTTTTTAGGTTAAAGGGAAGTAATACGCTGAAGGGGAGACGGAGGGGGGCAACACGGGCCAGGGGCGGGTCCCACCCACGGCCTAGGGTGGACCCGTGGTAGATGGCCGCCCCTACTCCCTGGAGCTCACCTCCGTGCCCCCTTTTGGCTCCGTGACTTATTCCCCAAAATATTGTCCTCCGAATTTTTCTGGAATTTTTGAAGCTTCTGACGTCAGGTATCTTGACAGGTACTTTTCCAGCTGATTCCGGGCTCCGGCAGATGCATCTCCAATAAATGCAGAACATGCAAAATAAGACAAAATAACATAAGTATTGCATCATAATATGAAATATATCAATGAATAGAGGTAAATTATGATGTAAAATAGTGATGGAAAATGGACGTATCAACTCCCCAAGCTTAGACTCCGCTTGTCCCCAAGCGAAAACTGAGCTCGGTAAACATGACCACAGGTTTATGGAGTGAAGTGTCGATAATAATGAATATGAATATGAAGCATATTTACTCAACTAACACAAATGCATTCTAAACAACAACCTTTCTCTCATAAAGCTTCTCGAAGACAAGTAATGTAACTATAACATGTCAAGGTGAAGTAAAACAGAAACTTATTAGGCAATGGCAAACTGAGACTTCAATCAAGAGGCAATTATACTTGTCAGCTCATATTTCAAGAAGGGTCCATTTAAATGCTTCAACCATCAAGTTACCTTTCCACGAGTTGCAAATCATCAAGGCTGTAATCTTATGATAGAAGAGTTAGAACTGACATAAGAAAAATGAACAACTATCATAAAACATAAGAGACACAATGTAGATATCATACTTGCTCACATCATGGATCAACACTGTAAGTTTGCTTGTGGAATATAGAGGGAAAAGGAAAACTGACTCAACATTAAAAGTAAAAGAAGGGCCCTTCGCAGAGAGAAGCAGGGATTAGTCATGTGCTAGAGCTTTTTATTTTTATGAAACAGAAGTAAGAATATTTTGAGACATGCATGCTTTTGTCAATGACTTCACAACAAAGAAGCTATCTAGTCCCCCATAACAAGCAAGGCTTTTAGACTTGTGAGAGCAGCTAGTTTTTGGAGGAGCGAGTACGCTCCTCTTTCTCCTTGGTTTCACCACTGTCCAATGTTTAGAGCTGATTTCTCAGATTTTCATTGCGCGGAGGAGAATGGTGAGTTATATTTATATTTTGCTTAAGCTGATCTCGGGTTGATTCAAGTGAAGATGTAATCCATCGACATCGGGTGAAATGGGGAAAATGACCTTGCTCGTCACAGGTTATATCCATCTCTCTACTGCTCCCTCACGAGCTTAAAAACAAGATAGCACATGACAAATTTACTTGGAATGGCAAGAAATACCATGCATAGGTAGATATGGTGGAATACAGATGGCGAGATAGTTTGGCTTTGGGATTTGGATGCACGAATGAACCATACACTCAGTACGAATTTTTGGGCTTAGCAAAGAAGGTATTTGAAGCAAATATACAGTGTCGAGAGATGTAAACCAAATATGCTATCTAGAAAAATATGCCAAACATGCAACATAAAACTTATCATCACTGTCAGAAATAAATCTAATACAAAAATATGCAAACTGGAGGGTTCACAAGCATGTAAGATATAAAAGATAGTATATTTGCAATTAAATTCCTCTTCTCTACTCAAGCATCAAGGTAATTATTGCAAGATAAACAAAATCATGCTTACCAATACTGAATAAACTTCTACTCATGCATCCAATGTCAAATCATCACTTACCACAAGACCAGCAGATGAGAGAGTTTGCCATAATAAAATATAAAGTGCAGAAGAATAAATGATACTTCTCATTTATATTCCATTATAGAAAACAACACACCAACGGATACAAAGAACTCACAAGGAGTGACAAGACACATTGCAAAACCATACTACAATATAGCTTCTCTACTCATGATACGACTCACATGACTAAGAAAATAAAAGATAAAAGATAATGATACCAGGGCACTCCCCCAAGCTTGGAACAAGCCAAGGGAGTGCCGTTACCCAATAGACAAATCACTCCCTCGGAGGAGATGGTGGTACTATATTGAGGGGGTTTAGAAAATACTGAAGACGTCGGTGGAGCTCGAGATTCTCCGCCTCCAATATTGCAACCTCCGCTTTCAAGCAACGAAACTACTCGCAGAACTGATCAGTCATTCTATGAGCCTCCGCCAACAATGGAGCAATGTGGAGGTCCTGCTGCTGTGGCACTGTTTCTAGAACATCATAAGAATAAGCACATTGAGGGTTAATAGATCCCACAAAAGTAGGATTGCCTGGCCTTGGATTCCTAGTCCTTCCTCCCAGCTGACGTGATGCTACCCTTCTCACTTCTTCCCGCACGTTGCGCTCTGATACGTGTCAAACGTATCTATAATTTTTGAGTGATCCATGCTAGTTTTGTGATGTTGTCACATGTTTCTACTATCATATTACATCATTTTTATGCATTTTTTCGGACTAACCTATTGACAAGATGCTCAGTGCCAGTTTCTTGTTTTTGCTATTTTTGTATTTCAGAAAATTTACTTCTGGAAATATTCTCGGAATTGGACAAAAATTTACGGGGAATTTTTACTCGACGGAAGGCACCAGGACAACAAAGGGCAGCCCTGGGGGCCACCCACAGGCCAGGGGTGGCCTGCTGCCGCGGCCTGGGATCCACCCGTGGGTGGGACCCACCCCTGCCTGTGGGGCACCCCCTCGGCCCCCTCCGACACCTATAAATTCACATTAAACCTAAAAACATCGAGATGGCCATTATTTTCCAAAGAAGTCATCCCGATGCGCCGTCATCTCAAACCCTAGTTCAGGGGTGATTCTGAAGCAGTTCCCGGCACCCTGCCGGAGGGGAGATCGATCCCGGAGGGCTCTCCATCGCCATGCCTTCCTCTGGGATGATTTGTGAGTAGCCCCACCTTGGACCTTGGGTCCATGGCAGTAGCTAGATGGTAGTCTCTCTCTTGTCCTTCATGGTTACGATATTGTGAGCTGCCTAACATGATCAAGATCGATTATTGTAATGCTATGTGATGTGTTTGCTGGGATCCAATGGATTATAAAGTTATGATCAGATTGTCCATGATTCTTATATGTTGATTTATGTTCTTGCATGCTCTCTGATATGCATAGTTACTTTGGCCAAGTGATTGTGTGTATCTCCAAGAGAGAGTATTTATGCTACATAGTGGGTTCATGCCCCCTCTTGTTCCTAGGCACGGGTGACAGAAACGTCTAAGGGCGAGGGTGTGCTGTCACTACTAAGGGTAAAACAGCGGTGTTAATGTCTCTTTTGATATTAGTATTGCTTACTTCATGCACTTTACTTAATGCAAATGTCTGTTGCTTGCAACTTAATACCGATGGGTGACAAGCTGGATAGCGATCCCACGGTGGACTATTTTAGACAAAGATGCAGTTGGACTCAACGGTCTTTGTTCCTTATCGTGATGCCTACTTAAATATTATCATATTCTCTTTGTCATAGCTAGGTTAAGTTTGTGTTATAATCTTGTCAATTGCCCAGCTGTAATTTGTTTACCCATCACATGATTGTTCTATTTACTTGAGAGACTCCACTAGTGAACCCATGGCCCCCGGTACATCTTTTTACATTGATTGCAACCTTTATTCGTCACTTTTCATCATCATTACTCCATTGGTCCATTTTCATAATTCATCTATTTCACTATACAATTAACCGCTTTGTTTTCTATGAAACCGGAAAGATTGACAACCTTTCCACCGTTGGGGGCAAAGTATTTTGGTTGAGTGTGTGCAGGTCCACGTCTGTTGAAGATTAAGCACCAGAGATCTTTAACATTCACTTTGTTGTTGATTTCAAGGTCCTACGGTTTCGATAAACCTTAGTTCATTAACGAGGGAAAACTGCTGCTTGCTACATCCACGCCTTCGCTTGGGGCACCACCCAACTCTTCATCAGTAACAATCAAGATCTTTTCTGGCACCATTGCCGGGGATCTTGAAGCTACAGCAAGGGGAGTCTCACACTCTCAATCACTTTACTTTGTTTTTGTCTTGCTTGATTTATTTCTCGTTAGCTTATTTTTCTTGTTGCAAAATTTTAAAACCCAAAAAATTAGTGTAGTCTTTATTCCTGTCTTGTTATTTTATCTTATCATTATGTCTAGTTCTTTTCCTCTTGTTGAGACACCCGAGTCCGAAGTCCTCACCTTCAAACAAAGAGGTGGGGAGAGTTTGAAAGATGCTTGGTATAGGATTAATAATGCTCGTCATAGGTCCACCAAAAAGCCTTTGGCCACTGTTCTCCTTAGAAATTTTTATGTTGGCATTACAAGTTGGTATAGGTATGTCCTAGACACTATCACAGGTGGAAACTTCCTAGGGATTAACGCTTTGGAAGCTTTTAATGTTATAGAGGGTCTTGTGGGTATTCCACCAACTAATGAGGGAAAAATTGAAATCACTTTGGAACATGTTATGCAAAGGTTAGAAATTATAGAAGATAATGTACCAAGTGTGGACATGATAAGGGAAATAGATAAGGGAATTCTTGATGGTATTAACAATCTTGATGGGTGTCTACAAGATATTGCTAAGAGTATTAAGTCCCTTGAACCTACAAAAGCTAGTAATCAAACTATAATAATTGATAAATTGGAGGAAGTAATTGATACCTTAGGAACCACTTTTTCTTCACTCAAATCTAAAGAGAAAGTGGCTTCGGCTTCTAAAATGCCTAAATTTGTATTTGTGCCAAGGAATACTACTAAAGTTAATACATCGTCTGCAGGAAAAGAGGAGTTGAGAATGGTAAAGGAAGCCCCAACTTTCAAGGATTCAAGTGGAGGATCCCCAGTGGGTAAAACTACTTTTACCCCACCAATTGTTGCTACTAATAGTATTGTTGGAGGTCCTTTTCCAAGTTCCACAATTCATGAACTTTATAAGAATGATGATGCCCTCGATTTTGAAAAAATTTGATATTTGGCATTGTGCCTAGCTAAAAGGCATTAAAGAAAAGCGCTTGTTGGGAGGCAACCCATCTTTTACATTCAGTTTGATTTTTACTTTTCTTGAGTCTTGAAGTTGTTGCCTCTGTAGCAACTTCATTGTATCTTTTTCTTTTGGTTTTTTGTGCCAAGTTTAGCCTCTAATGCATTGAAAGTGTGAGGTGTTGTTTTGCTGTCCGGAAACAGATTTCTGTCCTTCACTGTTCGAAAATCCAAAAATTCTCTGAATTTTATATTTTTCTGATATTTTTAGACAGCAAGCCTTATACTTTTATCTATCTTTCGTTAGCCTTGACTATTCTGATTTGAGCTACAGAAGTGCCTCAAAAAAATTCAATCTTTACAGACTGTTCAGATTTTGAGAGATTCTGCTTTTATTTTGCATTCATCTTTTACCATCATCAAATGTGATACTATAGGGGTGGAGTGCCAAATTGAGGCTTAGTAAACTGTAGCTAATGCCCAATAAAGTTTTTTGCAATTTGTTTTGAGTTGAACACATGTGCATTTCTAATTTATGAGCACTGACCCTCTAATCAGTTTATGAGAAGTTTTGTGTGAAGGGAGTTTTTAAGTTCCAAAGGAGAGGATAATAAAGAAATTGAAGATGGATCAGAGCTCAAGCTTGGGGATGTCCCCATGGCATCCCCCTGAATATCAAGAACCATCAAGTGTCAAATCTTGGGGATGCCCAAGGCATCCACTCTTCTTCATCGACTATCATGAGGTCGTCTTCGTTGAACTAAATTTTATCACTTTACATATTATGTGCTATGCTTGGAGTGTCTTTCTACTTTCAGTTTTGTTTGTTTGTTTGCTGGTCATATGCTTGTTGGATCCTTGCTTTATTTGTGTAGGAGAGAGACACGCTCCGCTTTTTCATTTGAATACTCATGTGCTTCGCTTATATCTTGTTGAGTATTCTTAGCTACTGTTTGTTTGCTAGTAAGCTCTCGCTTTTAGCTTTTATCTTATTTAGAGCTGCTAGTTGTTGATGTTAAACTCTCTTGTTCTTCACTTATATTTGTTAGAGAGTTGCTATGGTTGCTTGGTTAATGTGTTAGAACGGTAAAATGCTATGCATGTGGTAGTGGTATGAAATAGAAAAAATCTGCATAGTCTTGTAGATCACTATGTGGATAATTTGATACTCTTCAATTGTTTTGAGGCATTAAAATAACTAATGGTTAAAATGTGTTGGTTAATGGTGTTAGAGCTGATTAGTGGAGATGTGTTAGTAAAGCGTGGAGCCGTACTTTTCTGAACTAAACAACCTAAGTCAACAATGCTAATGTGTCATGAATTCTGCTCAGTTGAAAATAAGTTCCTAGTGGGTAGTTACTGCAACGGCCGGGGAAGCCAACGGGGCACTTGTGTCGCCACCATGATCCCTCTCAGGGTGTTTCAAACCATTTGTGGAACAATGAAATTGCTAGTTGTTTGCAATATACGAAATGCATTGTTGAGTTTTGGATTTTGGCACTTCCACTTTCATATTTTGCTAGCCTCTTTGATACTGCGCAATGCCCTCTCTCACATTGAGATTGGTGCATACTTCGTCAGTACATCCAACCCCGTGGGAGAACTTCATCCTGTTCTCCTACACATAAGACAATTATCTCCCTCAAAACAGCCACCATACCTACCTATCACGACATTTCCATAGCCGTTCCGAGATACATTGACATGCAACATCCATCATTACATCATGTCTTGATGTCATTCTTCATTTCCATATACTTTGCTTGATCATTGAGTTAGTGTGCCATGTGGCTTGCCACATGTTCTACATTTTTTCCACACTACGCTCGATCATGCATACCTTCTTTTATACATCATGTATTAGTCTTATGAGTTATGAGTACCAAAAAGTATGATGATCCATTTGTAATATAGAGTGTTGGTCCTACAGTGAGGTATAAAAAATAAAAAAGAGAGAAGAATAAAAGAGGCCAAATGAGAGAGCATTTAAAAGAGCCAAGAAGGCCACCAAAATCCAAAAAAAAAATAGAAAAAGAGAGAGGGAGCAGCACTACTTTCCTTTTACCACACTTGTGCTAGTAGCACCTACACTTCATTGTATATAGTTCATGTTGTTTTAGTAGTATAACTATGTGGGGAATTAACGTTATAGAACTTGGCTTGTATATTCCAAGGATGAGCCTCCTCAAGTGCTCTAGGTCTTCATGAGCAAGCAAGTTGGATGCACCCCCACTAGTTCCATTGGAGAGTTTTCATACACTTATAGCTCTATGGGCATCCGTTGCATGGCAATCACTAGTCTTCATATAGTGTCAACTACGGGACTTCCTTCTGTCTTGTGGTTACCCTCTCTACTGTTTGAGCCTTTCTTTTTGACCTTCCAAACCTCCATCACTGTTCTCTTTGCCATAACATCTTGGTGCCAAAGCCACTTCTTACTTGCACTAGTTGAGTAGACTACGAAACAGTTGATTTGTAAAGGAGATGGATTAGGACACCTGACTTGGGCTTGGCTATTTTCATGAATGACTAATTGGATGCTTTGAAAAATGATTGATGCTTTACATTGGAGACATAATTTGCAAATCTTCTTTCTAAACCTTATGTATGGTTCCATGTCTCCAACACACTTATTCATGAAAAGTTTTTAGCATTTGTTAGCTAGCGTATGTTAATCATTGTTTGCTTAATTTCAACTATAGACAATTTTTTTGGATCACCTTATTCACATCATGTATTGTACATTACTATCTTGATCAAGATTATGTTGGTTGCATGTCTCATCAAAAATTATTTTGTTATCACTTACCTACTCGAGGACGAGTAGGAGTTAAGATTGGGGATGCTGATATGTGTCAAACGTATCTATATTTTTTGAGTGATCCATGCTAGTTTTGTGATGTTGTCACATGTTTCTACTATCATATTACATCATTTTTATGCATTTTGTCGGACTAACCTATTGACAAGATGCCCAGTGCCAGTTTCCTGTTTTTGTTGTTTTTGTATTTCAGAAAATTTACTTCTGGAAATATTCTCGGAACTGGACGAAAATTTACGGGGAATTTTTACTCGACGGAAGGCACCAGGACACCAAAGGGCAGCCCTGGGGGCCACCTACAGGCCAGGACGGCCTGCTGCCGCGGCCTGGGGTCCGCCCGCGGGTGGGACCCGCCACTGCCCGCGGGGCACCCCCTCGACCCCTTCCGACGCCAATAAATTCACATCAAACCTAAAAATATCGGGACGGCCATTATTTTCCAGAGAAGTCATCCCGACGCGCCGTCATCTCAAACCCTAGTTCGGGGGTGATTCTTAAGCAGTTCCCGGCACCCTGCCGGAGGGGAGATCGATCCCGGAGGGCTCTTCATCGCCATGCCTTCCTCCGGGATGATTTGTGAGTAGTCCCACCTTGGACCTTGGGTCCATGGCAGTAGCTAGATGGTAGTCTCTCTCTTGTGCTTCATGTTTATGATCTTGTGAGCTGCCTAACATGATCAAGATCGATTATTGTAATGTTATGTGATGTGTTTGCTGGGATCCGATGGATTATAAAGTTATGATCAGCTTATATGTTGATTTATATTCTTGCATGATTTTCGGTGTGGGCAGTTACTTTGGCCAAGTGATTGTGTGTATCTCCAAGAGAGAGTATTTATGCTAGATAGTGGGTTCATGCCCCCTCTTGTTCCTGGGCACAAGTGACAGAAACGTCTAAGGGCGAGGGTGTGCTGTTGCGACTGAGGGTAAAACAGCGGTGTTAATGTCTCTTTTGATATTAGTATTGCTTACTTCATGCACTTTACTTAATGGAAATGTCTGTTGCTCGCAACTTAATACTGATGGGTGACAATCTGGATAGCGATCCCACGGTGGACTTTTTAGACAATGATGCAGTTGGACTCAACGGTCTTCGTTCCTTGTCGTGATGCCTACTTAAATATTATCATGTTCTCTTTTTCATAGCTAGATTAAGTTTGTGTTATAATCTTGTAAATTGCCCACCTGTAATTTGTTTACCCATCACATGATTGTTCTGTTTACTTGAGAGACTCCACTAGTGAACCCGTGGCCCCCGGTCCATCTTTTTACATTGATTGCAACCTTTATTCATTACTTTTCATCATCATTACTCCACTGGTCCATTATCATAATTCATCTATTTCACTATACAATTAACCGCTTTGTTTTCTGCGAAACCGGAAAGATTGACAACCTTTCCGCCGTTGGGGGCAAAGTATTTTGGTTGAGTGAGTGCAGGTCCACGTCTGTTGAAGATTAAGCGACAGAGATATTCAACATTCACTTTGTTGTTGATTTCAAGGTCCTACTGGTTCGATAAACCTCGGTTCGTTATCGAGGGAAAACTGCTGCTTGCTACATCCACGCCTTCGCTTGGGGCACCACCCAACTCTTCATCAGTATCTTTGTAATAAAAGGAAGGCAACGAGACTAGGCGGAGTCGGAGGCGATGTCCAGGGGCGAGTCCCACCCGCGGCCTAGGGTGGGGCCGCGGCAGAGGGTCGCCCTTGCCTCCTGGACTCCGTCTCGTACTCCGTCCGGTCTCTAAATTTTCCTAATTTTCTAAAAATAAATAATATAAATTTTCTGTAACTTTCCGAGGCACTTTCCTTACCGAAATAGTTACCTATTTATTTTCTGACTCTGGAGTCTTCCGGTATTTGGTTTCAATAAATTCTTCCGGAGAGACCACTTGAATAACATCGGCATCTTTCTCTAAAGGATTACCGGAGATATAGTGCTTGAGTCGCTGACCATTCACCAGTTGAGGCTTGTCTCCGTAAAGATTGTTAATCTTTATAGCACCGGAACGATAAACTTCCTCAATGATGAATGGTCCTTCCCATTTAGAGAGCAATTTGCCTGCAAAAAATCTGAGACGAGACCTATACAAAAGCACTTTGTCATCAACATTAAATTATATTTTCAAAATTCTCTTATCATGCCATCTAGTTTATCATGCACAATCTGATCATAACTTTATAATCCATTGGATCCCATCAAACACATCACATAGCATTACAATAATCGATCTTGATCATGTTAGGCAGCTCACAAGATCATAAACATGAAGCATAAGAGAGAGAGACTAACATCTAGCTACTGCCATGGACCCAAGGTCTAAGGTGGTACTACTCACAAGTCATCCCGGAGGAAGGCATGGTGATAAAGAGCCCTTCGGGATCGATCTCCCCTCTGGCAAGGTGCCGGGAACTGTTTCAGAATCACCCCAAAACTAGGGTTTGAGATGACGGTTGATGACCCACAAGTATAGGGAATCTATCGTAGTCCATTCGATAAGTAAGATTGTCGAACCCAACGAGGAGCAGAAGGTGTTGACAAGTGGATTTCAGCAAGGTTTCACTGCAAGCACTAAAAGAGAAATATTTTTGGATTTTTTATATAAAGAACAAATAAAGAACAAGTAAATAAAAGAGTGCCACAATAGTTGCAGCAAATAGCCCAATCCTTTTAAGCTCAAAGGACAAGCCGGTTGTGTTACTTATGATGATTAAAACGTTCTCGAGAACACGTGGGATTTTCTACCTAGCCAGTTTCATTGCACGCCGATGATTAACCTTTAAAGTTTTGATGAAGTGTTGTGTGGGTAGACCTATGCTAATACACCGCCCTTACTTGGACAAATGCATACTTGTGATTAAACCCCTTGCAAGCATCCGCAACTACAAGAAAGTAATTAAGATAAAAACCTAACCACGGCATTAAACTCCAAGATCCTACGCTCCCTAGTGCACTAGTTCACAAATTGGGGTTTACGTTTCTGTCACTCCTGCAGCCCTACCATAAGCAAACTAAATACACCATGCATTCCCCTAGGCCCTTTGAAAGGTGAAGTATCATGTAGTCGACGTTCACACGATACCACTAGAGGAATAACACCACAACATAAATCAAACCATTAAATATTACTCAACATTATGCAATTACTAGCAACTAGGCTTTCCCCATGTCCTCAAGAACCAAACGAACTACTCACAAGACATCATATAGATCATGATCAGGGGTGATATGAATAAGGGCAACAATCTGATTGTAATGATAATTCACCGATAAAACTATCAAGCATCAACTACAAGTGGTAATCAACACCCGGGATTCGATCCCAATGAACTAATAACAAAACAATGACGATTGTTACAGCGGGATGAGATGGGATGGTGACGGTGATGACGGTGCTGATGGTGGAGATGGTGTTGATGATGATCCCGATGATGCTTGGCGTGATGGCGATGACGATGGCGGCGATTCCCCCTCCGGGAGGGAAATTCCTTGATAGTTTTCTCCCTGTCGGAGCCCTTCTTCTCTCTGTCTGGTTTCCGCCTCGTGGAGGCGGCGGAATAATTCCTCGTCGATTGTCCCAATGTTTTTAGGTCAAGGGGCGAGCCCCTGCCACGCCCCTAGGTGGGCCCGCGGCAGGGGGTCGCACCTGCCCCCTGCTGCTCGCCTCTTCGCCCCCTTCTGGTTCCGTGACTTATTTCCCTGAATATTGATCTCTGAATTTTTCTGGAATTTTTCGGGCTTCCGAAGTCAGGTATCTTGATAGGAACTTTTCCAGCTGATTCTAGGCTCCCATGGATGCATCTCCAATAATTGCCAAACATGCAAAATAGGATAAAATAACATAAGTATTGCATCATAATATGAAATATATCAATGAATAATGACAAATTATGATGTAAAATAGTGATGCAAAATGGACGTATCAACTCCCCCAAGCTTAGACTCCGCTTGTCCCCAAGGGAAGACTGAGCTCGGTAAACATGACCACAGGTTTATAGAGTGAAGTGTCGATAAATAAAGAATACGAACATGAAGCATCAGTATTTAATCAACAAACACAAATATGAGAGATGATTTGCTGTGCACGGGGTAGCTACGCATGCTGCCAGCACCGTTGGATTCACCCCATCTCGCTTTCTGACTCACGGCAACTACACGGTCCTAACATGGAAGCATGCAAGGTGTCATTTTTGTCTGTCCTCTGACGCATGCATACGAGAAAGCATGCAGTCACACATGTGGGCCCGTTGAATTGTCCTATTCTCCACATCACACGTTATCTTTGAGCGAGAGCAGTACAGAGATAAGACCACCACACCGTGTGATTCCTTGCTGGTCCCACTTGCGTTAGTTTCCTTTCTCCATTTTTTATTCTTGTGGCCTTCACTTCCAGTCATTATATTACTCTAGCAATCTCTTCCCACCGGCAGCTGCACGCAACAGCGATTGACACTGGGGACTCGTCATTTCCTGCATGCCGGAGAGGGAGAGGGCGGAGTGCGGGCACATGCAGAAGCAGCAGCAGCAGCGAGGACCCGCGACGGTTACAATCAGTGTGCTCGAGGTTGTGCTCTGTCTCCCGCCATCCTCCGTCGTAGCGAGGACCCTGGACCGACCACGGTGACGACTCAATCCCCGGCCAAGGCGACGAGCTTGAGCTCCACAATGCCATGACCGCCGGGAGAAGGTTGGGAGGAGGTTTGGTGGGGGATTGGAGTCGATTGGAGAGGATAAGGAGGAGAGAGAATGATTCACAGGAGAGGTTGACAGGCCACAGTGTTCTGTCAGAAAATAATTTTTTCAATGCCTTTGTTAGGTGGGAGAGGAAGGGCGCGAGGCATTTTGCCTTGCTTGCACATGTGAGCCATTCTGCGTCCCCGACCTTACCGTCAAACTAAACGGCAGTTAGACACGTGTTGATTACTAAGCGCATGTGTAGCTACCCATGTGTATAGCAAGTCTTTTCCGTATATCTTAAACAGCACCTCTCTCTCATAAAGCTTCTCAAAGACAAGTAATGTAACTATAACATGTTAAGGTAAAGTGAGACAGAAACTTATTAAGCAATGACAAGCCGAGACTCTACTTAAGAAACAATTATACTTTTCAGCCCATATTTCAAGAAAGATTCATTTAAATGCTTCAACCATCAAGTCATCCTCCCATGAGTTGCAAATCATCAAAGTTGTATCCTTTTAACAGAAGAGTTAGAACTGACATAAGGAAAATGAATAGCTATCATGAGACATAAAAGACATAATGTAGATATCATAGTTTCTTATCATCATAATTCAACACTGTGGGTTTGCTTGTGGAAGATAGAGGAAGTAGGTAAACTGACTCAACAATAAAAGTAAAAGAAAGGCCCTTCGTAGAGGGAAGCAGGGATTAGTCATGTGCTAGAGCTTTTTGTCTTTTAAAATAGAAGTAAAATGATTTTGAGCCATGCATGCTTTCGTCAACGACTTCACAACAGAGAAGCTATCTAGTCCCCTGTAACAAGCAAGGCTTTTAGACTTGTGAGAGCAGCTGGTTTTTAGAGGAGCGAGTACGCTCCTCTTTCTCCTTGGTTTCACCACTGTCCAATGTTTGAGCTGATTTCTCAGATTTGCATTGCGCGGAGGAGAATTGTGAGTTATATTTATATTTTTGCTTAAGCTGCTCTCGGGTTGATTCAAGTGAAGACGTAATCCATCGACACCGGGTGAAAGGGGGGAAATGACCTTGCTCGTCACAAGTTATATCTAGCTCTCCACTGCTCCCTCATGAGCTTAAAAACAGAGGCACAAAATGGAGTATTTTGAATTTTTAAAGGTAGCACATGACTAATTTACTTGGAATGGCAAGAAATACCATGCATAGGTAGATATGGTGGACACGGCTGGTAAGAAAGTTTGGCTTTGGGGAATGGATGCACGAGTGAACCATACACTCAGTACAGGGCTTTAGGCTAGAAAGGCTTTATAGCAAAACTACAGTGTTGAGAGATGCAAATCAACTATGCTATCAAAAACAATATGTCAAACATGCAACATAAAGCTTATCATCACTGTCAGAAATAAATCTAATACAAAAGTGTATGAGCTAGAAGGTTCACAAGTCTGTAAGACATACAAGATAGTGTATTTGCAATCAAATTCTTCTTATCTACTCAAGCACCAAAGTAATTATTGCAATTTAAACAAAGCCATGCTTATCGATACCGAATAAACTTCTACTCATTCACCCAATGTCAAATCATCACTTACCACAAGATCAGCAGATGAGAGAGATTGCCATAATAAAATATAAAGTGCAGAAGAATAAAAGATACTTCTCATTTATATTCCATTATAGAAAACCACACACCAACGGATACAAAGGACTCACAAGGAGTGACCGGACACAATGCAAAACCATACTACAAGATAACGTCTCTACTCATGATATGACTCACATGACTATGAAAAAATAGAAAATAGAAGATAAAGATACCGAGGCACTCCCTCAAGCTTGGAACAAGCCAATGGAGTGCCGTTACCCATGATGCTCGAGTTTATTCCCGCGGTGGAGATGGCGGTACCACAGTCAGAGGTGTCAAGTAATACTGAAGGCGTCGGCAAAGATCCAAATTCTCTGCCTCCAGTATTGCAACTTCCGCTTTCAAGCAACGGAACTGCTCGCAGAACTGATCAGCCACTCTATGAGCTTCCGACAGCAATGGAGCAATATGGGGATCCTGCTGCTGTGGCACTGTCCCTGGAACATTATGAGAATAAAAACGTTGAGGGTTAATGGATCCCACAAAAGTGGTGCTGCCTAGCCTTTGATTCTCTGCCCTTCCTCCCGGCTGGCGTGATGCTACCCTTCTCACTTCTTCCCGCACGCTACGCTCCAGCTCCGCCTTCCTCGCAGCAATCTCCTCATCAGTCGCCCAGTTCATGAAGCCCCCACAGATAATGTCTTGTTGGATCCGACGGAGGTGCCTTGCTGCGTAGTCTTCCCCACTGGATCCGCAAGAAGACATCTAGATGGAGAGTTTTCGAGACCCTGGCAAGAGAAAGCTCGAAACAAAAACACGACAAAAACACAGGATACGCTCCTCGAAAAATTCGGGGAAATATATAGCGAAAAGTTTTGCAATAAAAGGAAGGCGACGGGACTAGGCGGAGTCGGAGGCGGTTTCCAGGGGCCAGGGGCGGGTCCCCACCGCGGCCTGGGGTAGGGCCGCGGCAGAGGGCCGCACCTGCCCCCTGGAGTCCGTCTCGTACTCCGTCCAGTCTCTGAATTTTCCTAATTTTCAAGAAATAAATAATATAAATTTTCTGGAATTTTCCGAGGCATTTTCCTTACCAAAACAGTTACCTATTCGTTTTCTGATTCTGGAGTCTTCCGGTATTTGGTTTCGATAAGTTCTTCTGGAGAGACCACTTGAATAACATCGGCATCTTTTTCCAAGGGATTACCGGAGATGTAGTGCTTAAGTCGCTGACCATTCACCACTTGAGGTTTGTCTCCGTCAAGATTATTAATCTTTATAGCTCCGGAACGATAGACTTCCTCAACGATGAATGGTACCTCCCATTTTGATAGCAATTTTCCTGCAAAAAATCTGAGACGAGACCTATACAAAAGCACTTTATCACCAACATTAAATTCTCTTTTCAAAATTCTCTTATCATGCCATCTCTTTACTTTTTCCTTAAACAAACGAGCACTCTCATAAGCCTCATTCCTCCACTCATCCAAAGAATTCAATTTAAGCAACCTAGTTTTACCGGCAAGATTAGGATCAGAACTAACAGCCCAAAAAGCTTTATGTTCTAATTCAAGAGGCAAATGACATGCCTTCCCATAAACCATTTTATAAGGAGACATTCCCATAGGATTTTTATAAGCAGTTCTATAAGCCCACAAAGCATCATTAAGTTTTTTAGACCAATTCTTCCTAGACTTGTTAACGGTCTTTTGCAAGATCAGTTTAATTTCTCTATTAGTTAATTCAACTTTCCCACTAGTTTGAGTATGATACGGAGAGGAGACTCTGTGATTAACATCGTACTTAGCTAAAACCTTTCTAAAAGATCCATGAATAAAATGAGATCCTCCATCAGTCATAAGATATCTAGACACACCAAACCTAGGGAAAATAACTTCTTTAAGCATTTTTAAGGAGGTCTTATGATCAGCACTTTTAGTTGGCATAGCTTCCACCCACTTAGTGACTGTCGCAACAGTGGAACATGGGGTTCCCCTGATGCGGTCAAAGTGGGTCCATCGCACATGGGCCCACCAAGGAAGCACTCAAGGCCAAGGCACAAGACTGGCATATGGGCCCCCCATCTGCCCCACAGCGTCCCGACGCACGCATCATCGACAACCAAGGCAAAAGACCCGGGGACCCTCCGGGGCCCCTTCGACCCGGAAGCAGGCATGGAGGCCCCGGGGACCTCGACGCCCGGCAGGAGGCCAGGCTCATCCCTGGGAACCAACCTCCAGCGCGGGAAGAGGATAAGCTTGCCAGCCCTGGTTGGAAGCTCCTAGAAGACTTGGGCGCCAAGAAGATGGAGGCGCCAAAGGGGGGCAGAGGCGGAAAAGCTATCAGCCTCTGTCCGCCCTCCCTGGAAAAGGTGGGAGGCCGCACCTACCCCGTCTGAGGAGAATACTTGGATGAGAGGAGGCCACGTTGCCTCCTAAGAAGAACCCGGAGGGGTTTTCCCGCCAAAACCCCTCCGGCCCGAAGGGTGCGCCTGTGGTATCCCCTTAGCCTATAAAAGCAGGGCCGAGGCACCCAAGGAAAAGGAGGGAACACCCATGAGTTGGAGGCTAGGCTAGGTAGCGCACAAGTCCGGGGTTAGCTTAGGCGAGAGGTGATCTCCTCTAGGTCAGGATCTGCTCGTCTTCAACCTCTAGCCGACACCTCCCGGGTTCTCACCCGCGACCACCATTGTAAAGCTACACCATGATACACCTCTCAATCCAGACATGCAGGAGTAGGGCTGTTAGCCTCCGGGCGGCCTGAACCTGGGTAAACTCCTTGTGTCTCTGTGATGCTTGCTAGCACGTAGATCTCGAGCGTATACGAAGCCCCCGGGTAGAAGACGTTCATCAGCCTCCTTCGCGCCCCATACCGAACCAAAAAAAGGGGTATCCTTTACTCCCGGTGTCCGTGATCCAAGACATGACATCTGGCGCGCCAGGTAGGGGGCGCAAGTGCTGGTTTCATCTTCATCGGCTTCGTGTTCTTCGTCGAGATCTTCCCCAAGTTCTTCATCGGCTTTGAGATCTTCGAGGAGATCTGCGTCAAGTTCTTCGTCGACCATGGCACCAAAGAAGAGGCCCGACGTCCAGGTGTCCAAGGCGGCCTCCCCTGCACGCTCTCAGGCTACCGGCGAGCATCGCGCTGCTGCGGCAAACCGGGCTTCTCCTCCTGCACCTCCGGAGAAGGACGCTCCGGGCGGGGCAGGTGGCTCAACCCGGAGCGGAAAAGATGGTGGCATGGAGAAGAGCATGGGCGGCAACACCGGCAAGGACCCCTCTGTCGGTGAAAAAAGCGAGGGTGCTCGTGCTGGCAAGGGCCAGCAGGGCACCAAGAGCAAGTCATGCACTCTCCTCTCGGACGATGCGCAGGCCCGTCATGACACTCTCATCACCGCCAAGGTTCTGATCCAGTTTCCACCCAGCACCGACAACCCCAAGGTCTACCAGGAGTGGCGGACCCGTGTGGAGGAACTCCTCCACTTCGTCGACGGCGGTCCCAGGTGCGAGCCCGTTCACGCCCCACCGTCGACAGCCCCGGAGCCAAGGGAGCAGAGGCGCGAGAACCCCGGGACCCTCCCCGAGGAGATCGCCCAGGTGAAGCCGTACCTCCTCAAGCAAACTCTCCCGCGGCAGGTCGGGCGAACCGCAACTGCGGCCCGGCCATCTCCGTTGGTTCATCCTACACGTGCAACCTGGATCTGCGCAATGACCTCAACAACCGTATCCATGAGGATGCACTCACTCGCATTGAACGTCGTCGAGAACGCCATCGACAGGAAGATCGGGACGACGACATCGCCGAGGGCTGCCTCGCCCTCTCCCCCGACTTTCGCCAGGCCACCTGGCCCAAGAAGTTCAAGATCGGCGTCCTCCGCTACGATGGCACCACCAACCCCCGGGACTTCTTGCAGCTGTACTCGCTGGCTGCGGTGGTTGCCGGGGCCGATGAGGTCATGATGTCCAACTGGTTCCCATTGGCCCTGAAGGGAGATGCTCAGTCATGGCTCCTCAACCTCCCCAAGTGCTCCATCCGATCCTAGCGGGCACTAAAGGAGGCGTTTCCTGGGGGCTTTCCAGGGCGGGTACCAGCGCCCAGTAGTTCCCAGTGACCTGCACGACTTCAAGCAGCTTTCGGGTGAAACTCTCCGTAAGTTCATCCAACGCTTCACCCAGAAGATGAACACCATCCCCTGCATCAAGCAGGAGTTGGTGATCCAGTCCTTCCACGCTAATGTTCGACATACCCGGATGCGCGAGAAGTTGAGCACTCATTGCATCGAGACTACCCGCGAGCTATGGGAGCTCGCGGACCGCTGCGCCCGCGCAGAAGAGGGGGACAGAGTCCCCGGGGAGGAGGAACCCGAGGACAAGGCCGCCCCTGCCAAGAGCAAGAAGCGGCACCCCGGTCCCGACAAGCACGTCTTCGTCACCGAGCCTCTTCCCAAGAAGGTCAAGCCGGCCTCGACTTCTGAGGGCGATGAAGAACCATGGTGCCACGTCCACCCCGACGGCAATCACCCGCTCAAGGACTGCCGCCAAGTGAACGGCCTCGCCGCGCGTACGCAACGTCAAGGTGGCAGGACCGGCCCAGGTGCCTGCTTCAGCTGCGGACTCCACGGGCACTACTCCCAGAACTGCCCCATAGGTCGCCAAGGCGGTGATGGATGGGGGTGGGGACGAGGTGGAGGATGCGGAGGCCGCGGAGGAGGGCACGGTGGCCAAGGCGGACGTGGGCCAAACAACGCGGAGTTTGCCGACAACGGGGACGCTCCGGCTCCCCAGGGTGGCGGCAACGGGCAATTCCAAGAAGTCAATGGTGTCGTCAGGTGCATCCACGGGGGAGCCTCCCTACCTCCCTCCAACAGTGCCGGCAAGAGACTCGTCCGGGAGCTGAACGCGGTCGCTCCGGCACCGCTAAAGCCCCTGGAATTGTCTAACCAGGTCATCTCCTTCGACCCGGAAGATCACCCTGACAACACCGTCGGGGTAGGGACACTGCCCCTAATCGTGTCGCCCATCATCCACAACTTCAAGGTCACCAAGATGCTGGTCGACGGAGGCTCCAGCCTCAACCTGCTGACGGCAAAGGTCCTGGCCACTCTCCAAATCCCTTTCTCCCTCCTGCAAGACACCGGCGTGTTCCAAGGCATGAACGGGAACATCACACGGCCTCTAGGGAAGATCTCTCTTCCGGTCACGTTTGGTGGCCTCGAGAACTTCCGCACTGAGGAGATCGTCTTCGACATCGCCGACACGCCGCTCCCCTACAACGGCATTCTGGGCTGACCGGGCTGTCCAAGTTCATGGCCGTCTCCCATTTCGTCTACAACATGATGAAGATCCCGGCGGCTTGGGGCGTGATCAGGATCAAGGCCGACATCGACGACGCCATCTACTACGTCTAGAAACTGAACCAGATGGTGGCCGCAATCGTGACACCCGACAAGACGTGCAGGACGCTGGTGCTGACGCTACTCTCGGGGGCGGAGGGAACCCCGGGAGCTCGGTGCCAGCGGCCTCCAAGAACGCGCCATTCCGCGGCGACCCACAGATGACCAAGAAGGTGGCACTCATGAGTGACAGCTCTCACACCATCACCACCGGTGCCCACCTCATCGACAAATAGGAAAGCGCGCTTGTCGCCTTCCTTCGGGAAAATTCTGACGTCTTCGCATGGCAAGCTTCAGGTTTACCCAGTGTACCAAGGGAGGTGATCGAGCACAAGCTGGCGGTAAACACGAATGCCCGCCCCGTAAAGCAAGTTCTGCGGAAGCAGAGCAAGGAAAAGTTGGAGTTCATCGTCTCCGAGACTGACAAGCTACTGGAAGCCGGCGTCATCAAGGTGGTGCCTCATCCCACCTGGGTGGCCAACCCAGTGGTGGTGCCGAAGACAAATTCCTCCAAGCTGCGATTCTGCGTCGACTTCACAGACCTGAACAAGGCCTGTCCCAAGGACCCGTTTCCTCTGCCGCGCATCGATCAGATCGTAGACTCCACGGCCGGTTGCGAGTTGCTGTGCTTCCTAGATGCCTTCTCCGGGTACCACCAGATCCTGATGGCGGTTGAGGACCAGGAGAAGACGGCCTTCATCACCCCCAAGGGCTGCTACTGCTACACCCGGATGCCTTTCGGCCTCCGGAACGCCGGCGCTACCTTCCAGCGCGCGATGCAAGCATGCCTTGGGACCCAGCTGGGCCACAACGTTGAAGCCTACATCGACGACATCGTGGTCAAGACGAGGTTCCAGGACTCCCTTGTCCAGGACCTACACGAGACTTTCGACAACCTCTGCCGGGTCAATTTCAAGCTCAACCCTGACAAGTACGTGTTCGGGGTCCCATCCGGCAAGCTGTTGGGTTTCCTGATCTCCCACCAGGGGATTGAGGCGAATCCTGAAATGATCAAGGACATCGAACGAATGGAAGCGCCCCGACGAGTCAAGGACGTGCAGCGCCTCAACGGGTGCATCACTGCAATCGAGCGCTTCATCTCAAGTCTAGGAGAGCGGGCTTTGCCGTTCTTCAAGCTGCTCAAGAAATCGGGCCCCGTGGAGGGGAACCCCGAGGCTGAGGAAGCTCTCCAATCACTCAAGAGCTACCTCGCCTCACCACCCGTCCTCGTGGCCCCAATGGAGAAGGAGCCCCTGTTTCTGTACATCGCGGCCACTAACCAAGTGGTCAGCGCCGTGCTGGTAGCCGAACGCGACGCATCTCCAAAGAAGTTGAGAAAGGGCAAGCGTCCCGGGGACCCGTTCCTGGGGCAGTCCAGCAAGAAGGGGCGACCGGGTGCTCAGGGGTTCGAAGATTCCAGCACCCCGCCCCCTCCCGTCAACAACGAACCACGCGTTGAGGACGAAGGAATACACTCCAAGGCGACGCAACCGGGGGCTACTCCGACAACACCCCGAAGCGCCAAGGATGTGGAGGACGTCGAACCCGCTAAAGGATCGGTGGCCCGCAAGGTGCAGCACCCTGTCTACTTCATCAGCTCGGTGCTGCGCGACGCCCGGGAGCGGTATCCCATGATGCAGAAGCTGCTGCTGGTGATCCTCATCGCCTCCCGCAAGATGAGGCCGTACTTCGAGGGGCACCCCATCACGGTGGTGTCCAAGTACAACCTAAGGAGTCCTCTGGAGAACCCGCTGGCCACTGGACGCATCTCAGCGTGGGCCATGGAACTCCAGGGCTTCGGGCCCAAGTTCGAGCACACGGACAACATCAAGAGCCAAGCACTGGCTGACTTCACAGCCGAGTGGACCGAGACGGCGATCGACGGCCCGGAGGAGGAGACAAGCCTTCCCGGGAAGGAGGATCCCGACACCTGGACCATACACTTCGACGACTGCTACACCAAGGGGCAAGGAGGTGCCGGGGTCGTCCTCACTTCACCAACCAGTGAACGCTTGAAGTACGTCGTCCAAATGCACTACCAAGGAAACATATCCAACAACACGACGGAGTACGAAGGTCTGCTCGCGGCACTTCGTGCTGCCATCGTCCTCGGCATCGGCAAGGTCATCGTCAAGGGTGACTCTCAGCTAGTCATCAAGCAAGTCAACAAAGAGTATGCCTGTCCCCAGATGGCGTCGTACGTCGAAGAAGTGTGGAAACTTCAGCGGCGCTTCAGTAGCTTCAAAGCTGCTTACGTGCCGCGGGAGGAAATCACATCCGCGGACGAGCTATCACAACTGGCGTCCAGGCGAGAACCGGTACCTCCCGGGATCTACATCGAGGTGCTCAAGCGGCCTTCAGTCTCTCCCGAGAGGCTGAAACCAAGTTCTTCAACGACAAAGGGGGCTGGCAACCCTTCTACACCAACAACACGGGTAGCCAGCCCGGAGGCTCAAGACCCGGCAGTGCCCGCGACCGAAGAAGCTCTGCTTCCTTCTGGTCAAGAGGTACTGCTGGTGGAACGGACTCACTCACCCTGGGCCAAGGACATTGTCAAGTACATGATGGAGCACGCCCTCCCAGAGGATGACCACGAAGCCGAGCGAGTGGCCCGCCGGGCAAAGCTCTATGTCCTAATCGACGGCGAGCTCTATCGGCGGCGCGAGAATGGAGTCAAGCTACGGTGCATATCGCAAGAACAAGGCCGAGAACTGCTGAGGGACATACACGAGGGGATATGCTCAAGTCACGTGGCATCAAGATCTTTGGCGGGGAAGGTTTTCCGCTAGGGATTCTACTGGCCAGCGGTACTTCATGACGCGGAGCAGCTAGTCAAGACCTGTGAAGCCTGCCAGTACTACGCCAAGAACACGCACCAGCCAGCTCAAGCGCTGCAGCCAATACCAATCTCCTGGCCGTTCGCGGTCTGGGGGCTGGACATCATCGGCAAGATACCAAAGTCTGTGGGAGGTCACGAGTACCTGTTCGTGGCAATCGACAAGTTCACAAAGTGGGTGGAAGTGATGCCAGTTCCACGCCAGACGGCCCAGGCCACCATCAAATTCATCGAAGGAATCGTCTACCGGTTTGGAGTACCAAATAGGATCATCACCGACAATGGCACTCAGTTTACAAGCAAAGCCTTCCTCAACTTCTGCGAAGAAATGGGCATCAAGGTGTGTTTTGCCTCGGTGTCCTACCCAAGAAGCAACAGATAAGTAGAGCGAGCAAATGCAGAAGTTCTCAAGGGATTGAAAACCAAAGCCTTTAACAAGCTGGAGAACAAGGGAAAAAAATTGGATTGAACACCTGCCAAGCGTACTGTGGTCACTCAGGACAACACCAAGCAGAGCCACTGGAGAAACACATTTCTTCCTCGTCTATGGAGCTGAAGCTGTCCTGCCATCAGAGCTCAAGTACGGATCACCCTGGGTGCTCGCATACGATGAGAACATGCAAGAAGAGCGAAGGATCGATGACATAAACTGCTGGAAGAGAGAAGGTGCCGGGCCTCCTTACGGTCCGCTCGGTACCAACAAGGACTCCGCCGATACCACAGTCGTCATGTTCGCTCGCGGGAGCTGCAACCCGGGGACATGGTACTCCGCAAGAGGCAAAACATGGAAGGCCTGAACAAAATGTCATCAAAGTGGGAAGGACCCTTCCGTGTGACACATACCCTGAAACCCGGAACGGTGTACCTAGAGGATGAGTAAGGCCGGCCGGAAGACAACGCCTGGAACATCAAGAATCTTTGGAAATTCTACCCCTGATTACGAACATGAATCGCAAATGTCGGATCCGTTAAAGCACACCTGAGGGGCTAGTGTTCTGTAATAGGGTGTAAGAATCGTCGCCAGGAGAATAAAAGATAAGTTATTTCAATTCCCGTGAGCCTCAATTCTTCCATGGAAGCATGTTATCCTTAGCAACCCGTAAGTAGGGGGTTGGTATGTGCCGGTGGCAGATGGGTAGAAGCGCCGCGAGTGACCTCATGGGCTAGGCACCGCCGCCCGATCATGCCGTGCTGCCGCGGAAAAATGAATCGGGCAGTGCTGTGGTGAAACGCACCTCACCACAGAAATGTACTACCAACCGTGCTTGCGGTTTGCTTCAGATAACACGCTAGCATGATAGGAAAGAGGGTCCATTCTTTTTCTACTGAAAGTTTGCTGTGTGTAGCTCCTTCCCGGGGCAGGATCGGACGGCGGGACACGAAAAAAGGAGCTCGACACCCGGGAAGGACTGAATGGGCTGGAAACGCGACAGGAAAACAGCTAAGTTCTTGCATAAGCATCCTGCATTTACACATAACATCTCGCTCGGAGTCAATATACCATCGACCTGCGCATGCTTGATGGTTGATGAGAGCCTTTGCGGGAGTATGCGACAACCCCGGTGAACGGTCCGTTTCCCTCTGGCCTACTACCCGTGGACAGTGGCGAAGGACTCCCGGAAGGTATAGTCCGACTTAGGGGGTACATCTACCGTGCAGAGGTAGAGTTCCTTGCAACTAAGCGACCTCCTCTGAAAACCAGACGGCGCGTTATTGCAAAGGAAGATTTGGGAAATGACCCCGGGAGTTGATTCTAGGGTTGCATACATCCGAATTTACATTCTCAATTACATTCTTGAATTTACTTTCGGTTGTGCAACTACTAGATCCGGTGCTACTAAGGCCAGCTTGGAGTTAGCGCTCCTTGCTGTGTGCCCTTGCTTTGTTCACGCCTGACGGGGGACCTCTCAATTCCCGGGGACGCCTGGGAGGAGAGGGAGAACCCGGAAGGATTTTTTCAGGCGTCTCCTGGCTGTCTGGTGCGTCCGGGCGCCAGGCAGTGGAGCAGGGAGACCACCTCGGCCGCCACCTCGCTCATGGCGTTGTCGTCTGCCTGCGACAGGGGACAAGTTCGGTCAGGATCTAGACCAGGCCCAAGAGGAGCGAGGGGCCGAGAAAAGCGCAACACTGACCTGTTCGATGGCGTCGAACTCCTCCCAGAGCTGGGATGCCTCCGGGATCCCCGCGGTCTTCTCCTTCAAGGCCGCCAGAAGCTGAGCCCTGCGGAGCGCACGCACTCGAGCCTCCTCCTGGGCTGCGGGACCAGAGATCGTCGCCAAGCGCGAAACCCCCATAGCGAGGGCCAGCCGCGACATCGCCTCATCCTCCTCTCTAGCGGCACGGGCTCCAGTTCCCCTGGGAGCCTCCGCTGCACCCCGGTGCCCGGATGCCGCCGTCGACGTCCCTGAAAAGGACATTCCTACCTCCCCCGACATGGCCTTATGGTCTGTGAAGGGACAGGGAGGGCAAGGAGCAAGAGAAAGCGAGACTAAGGGTTGCCGAGGAGCTGGGGGCTAGAGAGCCTTTTATAGGCCCTCTACTCCCTACTAGCCCCTCTGACGGTTCAGCTGGTACCGCAATCAAAAGCAAGTTTTGCAAAAAACCATTCCCGTTCACACCTATTCAACTTGAAGGCCAAGCGGCAGCAAGATACAAGTTTTTCGTCATCCAAAGGTCTACAGTGGGACCTGCTTTTTACAAGGAAAGGTTGGCTCCTGCGCAAGCAAGGAGCATCCCCGCACCACGGAAGGCGCTACTTCTAGAAGTACGTCGACGAGGCCGCCAAGAAGGAGGTCAAGGACATCTTCAGGGAGCACTGTCGCGG
The DNA here is from genome assembly GCA_012064385.1 of Puccinellia tenuiflora. NCBI lineage: Eukaryota > Viridiplantae > Streptophyta > Magnoliopsida > Poales > Poaceae > Puccinellia > Puccinellia tenuiflora. The sequence continues at coordinate 2,236,749 of QRDG01000308.1, read as the reverse complement.
CGTCGCCCCCGCATCTTCAGGGAAGCGGGCTCCTCTCGGCCTTGATGCTGAGGGAGTCCTCTTCATCTTCGTCATCGTCCTCCTCGTCGTAGTAGCTGCTGCGACCGCTGCTGTCGCTCTCCGTGCAGTAGTCTTCGCGCCCTCCATCAGCGCGGAAGATCTTCACGGAGAGCGTCTCGTCCCCGTCGTACTCGAACGACAAGTACTACCCTCGGGTAAGGTGGCGGGAGCGTGTGAACGCTTTCCACCCCTTCCCCAGGAGCATGGAGCCGTCGACGGTGTACTCCGCTTCGACCCAGGAGGGGCCGTTGGGGCAGCCCTCCACCTGCAGCCAGTAACCGGTGGGCCGGTCATCGTCCGTGTCCACTGCTGCCGCGAAGGAGTCTTCTGTCCAGATCCACGACGAACTCGAACGGAGGGAAGACGGTATGGGTCGTCCTCCGCGAGGGAGGGCTCGGCAAACCCCCCGATCCGCGACCTCCACGACCTCGGCTTCCGTGACCGCGCCTCGCTCGGCCTCGGGGGGCAGCTCCTCCGCGACTGCCGGATGCCACCTCTGCCCCCACCGAGGACGAACGCAAGCGACCAGCTCCTTTCTTAGCCCCCGCCATCGTCGCGCTCTGAGCAAGAGTGGGGTTGGGGAAGGAGTGAAGACGATTGAAGATCCTGAGGGGTATCCCTGCCTTTTAAGAAGGCTCGGGTGCGCTTTCAGCGGCCGTCGCCTCGCATTCTCCGTTTCCGAGAATCGAGGAGACTGGCGCAATTACTCCACCGGATGGATAACTCCAACACCTCGCCCCCTGGCAGGTAGGACAAGACGTTCAAGACCTGACGCCGGGGACCCACTTTGACTCTTTTTGGTCATAGCCCCGGCGGCAGAAGGGCGTGGCCGCCGGGACTATGCCCGGGGGCTACTGTCGCAACAGTGGAACATGGGGTTCCCCTGATGCGGTCAAAGTGGGTCCATCGCACATGGGCCCACCAAGGAAGCACTCAAGGCCAAGGCACAAGACTGGCAGATGGGCCCCCCATCTGCCCCACGGAGTCCCAACGCACACGGCATCGACAACCAAGGCAAAAGACCCGGGGACCCTCCGGGGCCCCTTCGACCCGGAAGCAAGCATGGAGGTCCCGGGGACCTCGACGCCCGGCAGGAGGCCAGGCTCATCCCCGGGAACCAACCTCCAGCGCGCGAAGAGGATAAGTTTGCCAGCCCTGGCTGGAAGCTCCTAGAAGACTTGGGCGCCAAGAAGATGGAGGCGCCAAAGGGGGGCAGATGCGGAAAAGCTGTCAGCCTCTGTCCGCCCTCCCTGGAAAAGGTGGGAGGCCGCACCTACCCCCTCTGAGGATAATACTTGGACGAGAGGAAGCCACGTCGCCTCCTAAGAAGAACCCGGAGGGGTTTTCTCGCCAAAACCCCTCTGGCCCCAAGGGTGCACCTGTGGTATCCCCTTATCCTATAAAAGGAGGGCCGATGCACCCAAGGGAGAGGAAGGAACACCCACGAGTTGGAGGCTAGGCTAGGTAGCGCACAAGTCTGGGGTTAGCTTAGGCGAGAGGTGATCTCCTCCGGGTCAGGATCTGCTCGTCTTCAACCTCTAGCCGACACCTCCCGGGTTCTCACCCGCGATCACCATTGTAAAGATACACCATGATACACCTCTCAATCCAGACATGCAGGAGTAGGGCTATTAGCCTCCGGGCGGCCTGAACCTGGGTAAACTCCTTGTGTCTCGGTGATGCTTGCTAGCACATAGATCTCGAGCGTAGATGAAGCCCCCGGGTAGAAGACGTACCTCAGCCTCCTTCGCGCCCCATACCGAACCTAAAAAGGGGGTATACTTTACTCCCGGTGTCCGTGATCCAAGACACGACAGTGACATAATCTACAGCGACAAGAATGTGAGTATTACCATGGGAAGTAGGAAAAGGACCCATCAAGTCAAATCCCCAACAATCAAAAGGTTCAATAACAAGAGAATAATTCATAGGCATTTCATTACATTTACTAATGTTACCAACCATTTGACACTCATCACAAGATGAAACAAACTTCTTAGCATCTTTAAATAAAGTAGGCCAATAAAAACCTGATTGAAGAACCTTATGTGCAGTCCTTTCACCTGCGTGATGTCCTCCATAATCACTATTGTGGCACTTCCTCAATACCTCCTCCTGTTCATACTCAGGAATACATCTTCTCAAGATTCCATCAGCCCCCTCCTTGTATAAATGTGGGTCATCCCAAAAGTAATGCCTCAAGTCATAGAAGAATTTCTTTTTCTGTTGATAAGTAAAACTTGGAGGCAAAAATTTTCAGACAATAAAATTAGCATAATCGGCATACCAAGGAGCATCATGAGAAGTTACCTTGACGACGGCAAGTTGTTCGTCAGGGAAACTATCATTAACAGGGATAGGATCATGAGGAATGTTTTCCATTCTAGAAAAATTATCAGCTACAGGATTTTCTGCACCCTTTCTATCAACAATATGCAAATCAAACTCTTGCAGCAAAAGCACCCATCTAATAAGTCTAGGCTTAGCATCTTTATTCTCCATAAGGTACTTAATTGCAGCATGATCGGTATGAATAGTTACTTTAGAGTCCACAATATATTGTATAAATTTATCACAAGCAAAAATGACCGCCAAAAATTCCTTTACAGTGGTTGCATAATTTTTCTGTGCACTATCCAAAGTTTTACTAGCATAATGAACTACATTCAACTTTTTATCAATTCTTTGGCCAAGGACAGCCCCTACAGCATAATCACTAGTATCACACATAATTTCAAAGGGTAAATTCCAATCAGGCGGTTGAACTATAGAAGCGATGATTAAAGCCCTTTTTAAAACCTCGAAGGCTTCCTTACAATCTTCATCAAAAACATATGGAACATCTTTTTGAAGAAGAGTAGTAAGAGTCCGCGACGTCTTAGAAAAATCCTTAATAAACCTCCTATAAAAACCAGCATGATCAAGGAAACTACGAATACCTTTGATGTCCTTTGGATAGGGCATCTTCTCAATTGCTTCAACTTTGGCTTTATCAACTTCAATTCCTCTCTCAGAAATTTTATGTCCAAGCACTATGCCTTCATTAACCATGAAGTGGCACTTCTCCCAGTTGAGAACAAGATTGGTCTCCTGATGCATCTAAAATGCATACATGAACTTTGCACTATAATAGTTATATTCCATTCATATTTGCATCATATAAGTGGTATATTACTGTTATTTAATGATTTTTGGTAATTAATAATGATTTCCCTTTTTTATGGAATTAATCATGCGCAGGCAGAAAACCCCTATTTCTTTCTTTATTTGTTTCAGGACCTTAACGACGTCATAATGAGCTATAAATTTACGGGGATCATTATTTTGGAAGGAGGAAGACCTAGGAGCGAAAGAAACAAACGAACGGAGGCCGGAGGGCCAAAATAGGGGGCCCATGCGGCCAGGTACAGGGGCCATGTGGGCCCACCTATCTCAGCCCTCGTGGCCCCGTTTGCATCGATCCTTTGCCCTGAAGCATCCTCGTGACCTAAAAACGCCTATATAAAAGGTCCCCCGACGTTTTTCGACGAGAGAGCCGCCACACGAGAGAAACAAGAAATAGAGACCAGGAGATTGCAGATCAGAGGGGGGAAACTCCGGCGGAGCCCTGCCGGAGAGGTCTCCTTCTTCTCCATCGACATCTCCACCATCTCCATGATGAAGAGGGAGTAGTCCACCTCTGGACTATGGGTTTGTGGCAGTAGCATATGTATCTCTCTCTCTTGAGCTTCACTAATTAGCACTGTATGAGCTGCTGAACATCATTACGGTCACCGTTGTATTACCATAGCAAAAATGCCCGTGCGTTGCTACGGTTCAAACAAATTTAAACAAATTGCGACCTACATATGCCCGTGCGTTGCTACGGTTCAAACAAATTTAAACAAATTGCGACCTACATATGAAGACAATAAATTAGTCTCTTAAAGTTGCACAAAACAAACCAAGAAGTCACAAAAAATATCAACAAATTTTGTTGGGCTAATATGGGATAACATAAAATTCATAAACATGTAGTCAAACATACGGTGAAGGAAAATATCATGGATGTATATTCAACTTTTCTGTGCCTAACATATTGATGATAAAATCAGTACCATAAACAGAAGAGCCTCACTTTGCATGAAAATATAAAAACAACAAACAATTGCACTATCTTTTTCATTCAAAGAGGTGATAAAAGTTTTAGAGCTCCGGTACTAATTGAAAACATATTCATCATCATTGCAGTGCCACTAAGATTTTCTTGCCATCATCCAGTACTAAAAAAAAGTCTACACATCCAGAACAACTTTTCTTGAGATCTTGGTTTTCATTCCCCCACACTTTTGTTCTAAATAAACTGGGTGAAGCAAACTACAAACAGAAATATACTTAATCAACCAGTATGAAAGGAGCCAGGAGAACATTTACAAGGCAGGGCATCCGCGTGTTGAGACAAAAGCACCCATATCTTTAGCAGCATATGGAAAGAGCTCTTAACATACTGTTTGCGCTTCATTATTTATTACGAAGTATTACAAACTTAAACATGAACACTTGTAACATCCTTGTTCGAGAGCCTTTTACTGACCATGTATTTGTGGTTCACTCATCTCACTGTGCCTTCTCCTCGATCTAAATTTGCTTCACCAAATCCCTAGCACCCACATATTCCACTGGTCTAGAGCCCAACACTGCCATTGGCATGCTCTAGGACCTTGGCTGCTTCACCAAAGGGCCTGAAGTATGCGCAGAATGGGTATGTCGTGAAGATGTGCCAGACACCAGCCTAGAAGATTTGCAGTCTGACCTGGAAGTGTGGTCGAAACAATTCGAAGAAGAGATCTTGCGTGACTGATGGTTCGAGACCTCTTTTGTGCTAGTTGCTCTTACAGACTGCTTGCTGTACACAGCAAGGTTCAGGTGTTGGTCACCTACATTCTTTTCTGCTGGTTTGCCCATTAGGTTGGTAGCTTCGAGATAATTGTAGTTCGCAAATCGCAACCATCTGGCTAATCTTGTTGTGGCGCGAGTGCAGAACCTTCAGCTTCAGAAGGCGGTGACGACCATCTATCTTACCAGTAAGATATAATTCCTTCAAAGAACAGAAAGTCAAGCCTAACAAATGTGTGAAAAAATAACTCGATGAGAATCAGGCAAGTCCATGAAATTAAACTGTCCTAAACCATAAGAGTATGGGTAAACTTTAATAACACTCAACCATTCAATGTTTAAGCACTGCACCGAATTTGGTTTTCCATAACATTTTATATATCAAGGACCACACACGGGGAATATGATCAGAGTTATTATCTAGGCAGGCCACAAATTGTCGTTAGCACATTCATCTAGCGCTCACTTCTCCAAAACTATGCATATATCATTAGAAGAAACTAAAGGTTGTTGAAATCCATACCATGGCGAATCCTAGAGATCCTATTATAGTTGATGTCCAGCAAAAAATGTAACTGTGTTAGTTCTCCAAGAGGCGTGTTAGTTCTCCAAGAGGCCTTCTATAGTTGAGATATTATTCTTGGACATATGCTTAACATGTGAAGACCTTTCGGAAGTGCTCCTGCAGTAGGATCCACCTGTTAGAAAACCCAGGTGTTACAGAAATAATGGCTTCGGGATACATCCACGAAGTAGTATCCAGCTATTTTTGTCAAATCTGAACATTGCAAGCGTCGTACCCAGGCTACGGGTTCGGGAAGGAGGGCTAGATGGCTGGCTGCAGAAGAGAGATATGCGTCACCGACCTCCACCAAATTTGGCTCCCTTCATCCTGCGCAGGTCCCTGCAAACCACCACACCACATTCCCTATGACTCCGTAAGCGGCTCCATTGGTGGTCGTCAGAGCAGCCTCGTTGCCGGCCAGATCCAACGACTGGGAGCATGCCGGCGAGCAGCGCCCATGTCTGAGGTGGGGTTGGCCGGTGAACGTACTTCAGAAGGGCGGAGCACGCCAGCGATCAGCACCCCTTGTCCCGTCCTGGAGGCTCCCCGGCCGGGGAGGCAAAGGGGATTGCGCCGGCAAGCACGACCCACGACCGGGATGTGGGCGCGCCGGTGAGCGTGGTCGTGTCAAGGGAGAACGATTCGGGGATCCATCCCGAGAGGAGGTGTCGCTCCGGATCTGGAGGAGACGGAGGGGAGTAGGGCGGCGCCGACGACCAGTGACGGAGGCGGGGTGGCCAGGGAGCTCGATCTGATGGGGTTGGGGAGAAAGAAATTAGAGCGAACCGGTACAATGGCAATGGCAGTATTATGTTGTTTGGTGGGAGGGCAAAACGGTAAAAGTGGCGCGACGTACCATCACCACCTATTGCAATATTATAGTATAGATTGTGGTGGATCTTTCTATGAGTTAATATATGTTGAGATTGCAATGTTATATTTCAGTTATGAAAGTAGATGCATATTATGTACCCCGTTCTTATATCCTTGTTATGATCAAGCATGTTTATGAGAGCGTGTGTGGGGGAACGTGTGCATTAGTTGGAGTAACGGGGGTGGTGAAGTGATAAGCTGACAACTTAAATATCATGATCCATTGGGTGTTTACCTTACTTTGTTGCCTCACTAGGGATAAACCAAAATACCATGTTGCAAGGTTGAGGAGTGACTAGCCTCTACCTAAGACTAGATCCATCATGTGTTTATTTTAACTTCATGTCATTAATCTTAAAGCTATACTCTGATGTTATCTTAATTACTAAGGTGCATGATTTAGTTCACATCTTGGTGGAGTATAAATGAGACTAATAATCAAAAGGTCTCTATGTTAGGACATGATGCCCATATAATTAGTAACATGTCATTAAACTTGTTTGCAATCTCATATGTTAAACCTATGTCTACTTATTTGCCACACTATATTAAAGAGAGAGTGCATATGTGAAACCATGAACCCCGGTCCATTTTTAATCATAAGAAACACATTTCCAACCACTTTTAAGCATCTTTTACATTCAGCCATTTTAAAATCAAAAAATACAAAACACTTTTATTCATTGCATTCACATATAAAAACCCCAAAAATACCATCCATCATCATTTCCACCATCCTTACACTATTATTTGCCACCATTGCATTTTTATTTACTGTTTTGCATTCATTATTATCTTAATATCATTCTCACACCTTGTGCTTGACAACCACTTGGTGAGGTTGAGGGCACAAAGCAATCTACTTTGTTCGCAGGAAATCTAGAGAAGGACAAGGAGATAAAATCCCCACTACTGATTCCCCAAGAGTTCGATATTAAACCCTTGAGTCACCTTCTTGGGGAAAAACTTCCACTACTATGTACTCTGCACTTGGAGGCTCAACCTATCCCTTATATTTATTATTTTCCTTTCAGGGTATCAAGAGTGCTTGTTGGCGAAGTTGAGGGAGACATCAATTCCGTCATCAAGAGGTTTTTCTGGCGCCGTTGCCGGGGAATCATAGCTGGAAGGTTTTGTCCAAGGATATCACAACAAAGTCAACTTCATCACCAACTTGTGCTAACACCTAAGCTTGGGGAGGTTGCACCTACGTGAGCATCATCTTGTCCATCTTTACCTTCAAGCATTTTATTTTGTTTTGCTTTTGTCTTGCATATCATTTTTAGATTTCGGTTTGCATATTTTATTTTCAGTTTTTGCATTTTGTTTTGCATTAGTTAATTAGGTTTGCATTGTTTAGTGTCATTTTATTATCAGTTTTGCACAAAAAATTAAAAACACATAAAAATTTGCTAAAATGGGTGATAGGACTAAGTTGTGTGACTACACAAATACTCCAAATGATCAATTTATTGCTAAACCTATTACCACACCTGAGATACAAGCTGATAGCTATGAAGTAAGTCCTAGTTTGTTGAACTTGATAACTAGGGAGCAATTTGGTGGTAGTGCTGTGGAGGATGCCTCTATGCATCTTCATGATTTTGTTGAAATCTGTGACATGCAAAAATTTAAGAATGTTGAAAGTGATGTTCTAAAACTGAAATTATTTCCTTTCTCACTTAGAGGAAAAGCTAAGGAGTGGATGTATTCATTACCTACTGATAGCATTAAAACTTGGAATGATCTGAAAGAAGCTTTCATTAAGAAATATTATCCTCCTGTTAAAATTTTGCAAAATAGAAACAATATTCTATCTTTTAGGCAAAATGAAAATGAACATGTTGCTATGGCTTGGGATAGGATAAAACTTTGTTAAGATTATAGAGGCAATTGTCAAAAGAAGTTCCATAGACGGAGAAATCGTCCATGAAGACTTCCACAATTTCCTCACAAAAACCATGAAAAATAGCAGACATGCATCTTTGAAAAGCAGCAGGAGCATTACACAAACCAAAAGGCATACGTCTATAGGCATAAGTTCCATAAGGACAAGTAAAGTAATTTTTTCTTGATCTTCATATTTAACAGCAATTTGAGAGAAACCAGAATAACCATCAAGAAAACAAAAGTGAGAATTCTTAGACAGCCTCTCAAGTATTTGATCAATAAAAGGCAAAGGATAGTGATCTTTTCGAGTAGCCTTATTAAGTTTCCTATAATCAATGCACATTCTATATCCTACAACTGTTCTTTGAGGAATGAGTTCATTATTATCATTAGCAACAACAGTCATACCTCCTTTTTTTGGAACACAATGGACAGGACTAACCCACCTACTATCAGTAGTAGGATAGATTATACCTGCATCGAGAAGCTTGAGTATCTCATTTCTTACCACATCCTTCATTTTTGGATTCAATCTTCGTTGATGATCAACAACGGGCTTCGCATCAGGCTCGAGATTAATTGTATGTTGACAAATAGATGGAGAAATCCCTTGAAGATCATCCAGAGTATATCCCAATGCAGCTCGATGTTTCCTAAGAACCTCCAATAATCGCTCCTCTTCTTTTGCTGAAAGGTTAGAATTGATAATAACATGATATATTTTCTTATCATCTAAATATGTATATTTGAGAGTGTCTGGGAGAGCATTTAATTCAAAAACATGATCTCCTTTTGGAGGTGTGGGCGTCCCCAGCGACTCCACAGGTAGATCATGCTTCAGAATAGCCGGCTGTCTAAAGAAGACTTCATCAATTTCTTCCCTTTCCTGCATAAACATGTCATTCTCGTGCTCCTCCATATATTGCTACAAAGGATCATTAGGAGGCACAGCAATAGAAGCAATTCTTTCAATAATAAGATCCTCATTAGGTAATTCTTTATCATAACGATGTCTAGCAAATTTGGAAAATTAAATTCATACGGCTCTCCAGCAAATTGAACAGAAACCTTTTCTTTCTTAGAATCTATAACAGCACTACAAGTGTTTAAGAAAGGTCTACCAAATATGATAGGACAAAATTTATCTTTAACCGACCCCAAGTCAAGGAAATCAATTGGATATTTTACCTTACCACATAAGACCTCAACGTCTCTGACAATTCCCACCGGGTGGATGACATCTCTGTTAGCCAATTTAACTTCCAAATCAATATCCTCAAGCTCACACGGCGCAATTTCGCGCATTATCTCTTGATAAAGTGTAAAAGGAATAGCAATTGCACTTGCACCCATATCACATAATCCATAATAGCAATGATCACCAATTTTGACAGAGACAATAGGAGTACCAACAACTTTTGCACTTTTATCTTGTCTAACAATGTTAGTAGCAGCTTCACAAAAATAAATAGAACTTCCATCGACGTTCTCAGTTACAAGATCTTTAACCAAAGCTACTGGAGAGGCAATTTCAAGTTGTTCATCAGGTTCATAAGCTTTCCTTTCACTTTTATTAACCACACTAGCCACGATTGAGTGTTCTTTAATTTTTATAGGAAATGGTGGTTTTTCAAAGTAAACAGCAGGTAAAACAGATTCAACTGTTTGAACAGGTATATCATTACTAGCAAGCACATCTGTCTTACAAACGTCTTTAAATGGTTCATGATACTTATCCCACTTTTCTTTTGGAATATTAATATGTTCAGCAAAGGATTTATAGAGATCAACAACAATTTGAGAATCGAGCCCAAACTTAGTACTAAGCATATTAAAACGTTCAGTTTCCATGAAAGATTTAATGCAGTCATACTCATAATTTATACCTAATTCTTTACCTTTGTCGATCTCCCAATCTTATGCATTGCGATAAATCCTTTCAATTAAGTCTCATTTAGCATTAACTTCCTTGTTTGTGAAGGATCCAAGAGAAGAGGCATCGAGCATATCCTTATCATAGCGAGACAGCCTCGCATAAAAATTGTTAACAATTATATCATTAGGAAGCTTATGATTGGGGCATTTAAGCATTAGAGATTTCAACCTCCCCCAAGCTTGAGCGATACTTTCTCCTTCATGTGGCCAGAAGTTGTAAATATAATTTCTATCTTGATGAATTTCATGAAGAGGATAAAATTTAGAATAGAAGAGAGACATAAGCTCTTTCCAATCCATCAAGTGAGAATTATCCAGAAGCATATACCAATCCATAGCTTTATCCTTTAGTGATATTGAGAATAATTTCCTCATGATTACCTCCTTTGGCATACCTGCAATCTTAAATAGCTCACACAGATCTTTAATATAAAGCAAATGATAACCTGGATGGATGGTTCCATCTCCTGCATAACGGTTACTCATAACATGATCAATAATTCCCATGGGTATTTTAAACGGATCAATTTCAGAGAGCGGAGGACTCTTATCCACTAAAGGTATGGTGGTAGAGTCGCTCCCAAACAGCATATTAAGTGAAGAGTGGCCCATAATGAAGCAAAGTAACAAGCAGAAATAAAAACAGCACTTACAATAAAAGAGTTCCTTACCAGTTCCACTTACCAATGGTGCTAAACTCCCCGGCAACGGCGCCAGAAAAGAGTCTTGATGACCTACAAGTATAGGGAATCTATCATAGTCCTTTCGATAAGTAAGAGTGTCGAACCCAACGAGAAGCAGAAGGTGTTGACAAGTGGATTTCAGCAAGGTTTCACTACAAGCACTAAAAGAGAAATGTTTTTGGATTTTTGATATAAAGAACAAATAAAGAACAAGTAAATAAAAGAGTGCCACAATAGTTGCAGCAAATAGACCAACCCTTTTAAGCTCAAAGGACAGGCCGGTTGTGTTACTTATGATGATTAAAACGTTCTCGAGGACACATGGGATTTTCTGCCTAGCCAGTTTCATTGCACGCCGATGATTAACCTTTAAAGTTTTGATAAAGTGTTGTGTGGGTAGACCTATGCTAATACACCGCCCTTACTTGGACAAATGCATACTTGTGATTAAACCCCTTGCAAGCATCCACAACTACATGAAAATAATTAAGATAAAAAACCTAACCACAACATTAAACTCCGAGATCCTACACTCCCTAGTGCACTAGTTCACAAATTGGGGTTTAGGTTTCTGTCACTCCTGCAACCCTACCATAAGCAAACTAAATACACCATGCATTCCCCTAGGCCCTTTGAAAGGTGAAGTATCATGTAGTCGACGTTCACATGATACCACTAGAGGAATAACACCACAACATAAATCAAACCATTAAATATTACTCAACATTATGCAATTACTAGCAACTAGGCTTTCCCCATGTCCTCAAGAACCAAACGAACTACTCACAAGACATCATATAGATCATGATCAGGGGTGATATGAATAAGGGCAATAATCTGATTGTAATGATAATTCACAGATAAAACTAGCAAGCATCAACTACAAGTGGTAATCAACACCCGGGATTCGATCCCAATGAACTAATAACAAAACAATGACGATTGCTATAGCGGGATGAGATGTGATGGTGACGGTGATGACAGTGCTGATGGTGGAGATGGTGTTGATGATGATCCCGATGATGCTTGGTTGATGGCGATGATGATGGCGGCGATACCCCCTCCGGGAGGGAAATTCCTCGGCAGATTTCTCCCTGCCGGAGCGCTTCTTCTCTCTGTCTGGTTTCCGCCTCGTGGAGGCGGCGGAATAATTCTTCGTCGATTGTCCCGATGTTTTTAGGTCAAGGGGTAATAGCACGCCAAAGGGGAGACGGAGAGGGGCCACAGGGGGCAGGGGGTCACACCTGCCCCCTGCTGCTCGCCTCTTCGCCCCCTTCTGGTTCCGTGACTTATTTCCCTGAATATTGATCTCTGAATTTTTCTGGAATTTTTTGGGCTTCCGAAGTCAGGTGTCTTGACAGGAACTTTTCCAGCTGATTCCAGGCTCCGATGGATGCATCTCCAATAGTTGCCAAACATGCAAAATAGGATAAAATAACATAAGTATTGCATCATAATATGAAATATATCAATGAATAACGGCAGCAGGCCGCCCTGGCCTGTAGGTGACCCCCAGGGCTGCCCTTTGGTGTCCTGGTGCCTTCCGTCGAGTAAAAATTCCCCGTAAATTTTTGTCCAGTTCTGAGAATATTTCCAGAAGTAAATTTTCTGAAATACAAAAACAGCAAAAAACAGGAAACTGGCACTGGGCATCTTGTCAATAGGTTAGTCCGACAAAATGCATAAAAATGATGTAATATGATAATAGAAACATGTGACAACATCACAAAACTAGCATGGATCAATCAAAAATTATAGATATGTTTGACACGTATCAGCATCCCCAAGCTTAACTCCTACTCGTCCTCGAGTAGGTAAGTGATAACAAAATAATTTTTGATGAGATATGCAACTAACATAATCTTGATCAAGATAGTAATGTACAATACATGATGTGAATAAGGTGATCCAAAACAATTGTCTATAGTTGACATTAAGCAAATAATGATTAACATCCGCTAACTAACAAATGCTAGAAACTTTTTATGAATAAGTGCGTTGGAGACATGGAAACATACATAAGGTTTAGAAAGAAGAATTGCAAATTATGTCTCCAATGTAAAGCATCAATCATTCTTCAAAAGCATCCAAGTAGTTATTCATGAAAATAGCCAAGCTCGAGCCAAGTGTCCTAATCCATCTCCTTCACAAAGCAACTGTTTTGAAGTCTACTCAAGTAGTGCAAGTAAGAAGTGGCTTTGGCACCAAAATTTTATGGCAAAGAGAACAATGATGGAGGTTTGGAAGGCCAAAAAGAATGGCTCAAACAGTGGAGAGGGTAACCACAAGACAGAAGGAAGTCCCGTAGTTGACACTGTATGAGGAGTAGTGATTGCCATGCAACGGATGCACATATAGCTATAAGTGTACGAAAGCTCTCCAATGGAACTAGTGGGGGTGCGTCCAACTTTCTTGCTCATGAAGACCTAGAGCTCACTTGAGGAGGCTCATCCTTGGAATATACAAGCCAAGTTCTACAACGTTAATTCCCCCACATAGTTATACTACTAAAACAACATGAGAACTATCTACAATGAAGTGTAGGTGCACACTAGCACAAGTGTGGTAAAAAGGATAGCAGTGCTGCTCCTTCTCACTTTTTCTATTTTTTTGAATTTTGGTGGCCTTCTTGGTTCTTTTAAATGCTCTCTCATTTGGCCTCTTTTTGGGCTCTTTTATTTTTCTCTCTTTTTATTTTATTTTTAACCTCATTGTAGGAGCAACACTCTATATTACAAATGGATCATCACAATTTTTGGTACTCATAACTCATAAGATTAATACATGATGTATAAAAGAAGGTATGCATGATCGAGCATAGTGTGGAAAAAATGTAGAACATGTGGCAAACCACGCGGCACACTAACTCAATGATCAAGCAAACTATATGGTAATGAAGAATGACATCAAGTCATGATGTAATGATGGATGTTGCATGACAATGTATCTCAGAACGGCTATGAAAATGCCGTGATAGGTAGGTATGGTGGCTGTTTTGAGGGAGATAATTGGCTTATGTGTAGGAAAACAAGATGAAGTTCTCACACGGGGTTGGATGTACTGGCAAAGTATGCACCAATCTCAATGTGAGAGAGGGCATTACGCAACACCGAAGAGGCTAGCAAAATATGGGAGTGGAAGTGCCAAAAACCAAAACTCAACAATGCATTTCGTATATTGCAAACAACTAGCAATTTCTATGTTCCACAAATGGTTAGAGACACCCCGAGAGGGATCGTGGCGGCGACACAAGTGCCCCATTGGCTTCCCCGATCGTTGCAGTAACTACCCACTAGGAACTTCTTTTCAACTAAGCAGAATTCATGACATATTAGCATTGTTGACTTAGGTTGTTTAGTTCAGAAAAGCACGGCTCAACGCTTTACTAACACATCTCCACTAATCAGCTCTAACACCGTTAACCAACACATTTTAACCATTAGTTATTTTAATGTCTTAAAACAATTGAAGAGTATGAAATCATCCACATAGTGCTCTACAAGACTATGCAGGTTTTTTCTATTTCATACCGCTACCACATGCATAGCATTTTACCGTTCTAACACATTAACCAAGCAACCAAAACAACTCTCTAACAAATATAAGTGAAGAACAAGAGAGTTTAACAACAACGACTAGCAGCTCTAAATAAGATAAAAGCTAAAAGCGAGAGCTTACTAGCAAACAAACAGTAGCTAAAAATACTCAACAAGATATAAGCGAAGCACGGGAGTATTCAAATGAAAAAGCGGAGCGTGTCTCTCTCCCACACAAACAAAGCAAGGATCCAACATGCATATGACCAGCAAACAAACAAACAAAACTGAAAGTAAAAATACGCTCCAAGCATAGCACATAATATGTAAAGTGATAAAAACTTAGTTCAACGAAGACGACCTCATGATAGTCGATGAAGAAGAGGGGATGCCTTGGGCATCCCCAAGTTTTGATGCTTAATGGTTCTTGATATTCAGAGGGGATGCCATGGGGGCATCCCCAAGCTTGAGCTCTGATCCATCTTCAATTTCTTCATTATCCTCTCCTTTGGAACTTAAAAACTCCCTTCACACAAAACTTTCCATAAACTGATTAGAGGGTTAGTGCTCATAAATTAAAAATTCACATGTGTTCAACTCAAGAAAAATTGCAAAAAACTTTATTAGGTATTAGATACAGTTTACTAAGCCTCAATGTGGCACTCCACCCCTAGAGTATCACATCTGATGATGGTAAAGAGACGAATGTAAAATAAAAGCAGAATCTGTCAAAATCTGAACAGTCTGTAAAGATCGAATTTTTCGAGGCCCTTCTATAGCTGAAATAAGAAACGTCAAAACTAACGAAAGATAGATAAAAGTATAAGATTTTCTTTCTAAAAATTGCAGAAAAATATAAAATTCAGAGAATTTTTGGATTTTCGAACAGTGAAGGACAGAAATCTGTTTCTGGACAGCAAAACAACACCTCGCACTTTCAATGCATTAGAGGATAAACTTGGCACAAAAAAACCAAAAGAAAAAGATACAATGAAGTTGCTACAGAGGTAACAACTTCATGACTCAATAAAAACAAAAAGTAAACTGAAAGTAAAAGATGGGTTGCCTCCCAACAAGCGCTTTTCTTTAACGCCTTTTAGCTAGGCGCAATGCCAAATATCAAGTTTTTTCGGAGGCCTTTGCAACACCAAGAGCATAGCTTGACCTTATGATTGATTCAAAAGGAAGCTTTTTTCTATTTCTAGGGAAGTGTTCCATCCCTATTCTAAGGGGGAACTGAAATCTTATATTTCCCTCTTTCATATCAATAATAGCACCAACGGTTCTAAAAAACGGTCTCCCCAAAATAATAGGACAAGAAGCATTACACTCAATATCCATAACAATAAAATCAACGGGAACATAGTTATCATTAACAACAATAAGGACATCATCAACTCTACCCAAAGGTTTCTTTTTAGAAGAATCGGCAAGATGAACATTTAAATAGCATTCTTCCAAAGGATTTAAATTAAACATATCATAGAAACTTTTAGGCATAACAGAAACACTAGCACCAAGATCACACAAAGCATTACAATCAAAGTCATTTATTTTCATCTTAATAGTGGTTTCCCATCCATCTTCTAATTTTCTAGGGATAGAAGTTTCTAGCTTAAGCTTTTCTTCCCTAGCCTTGATAAGAGCATCGGTAATATGTTTGGTGAAGGCAATATTTAATTTACTAGCATCTGGTGACTTAGCAAGTTTTTGTAGGAACTTTATGACTTCAGTAAGATTGCAATTATCAAAATCAATTTCATCATCTTTAAATAGGCTAGGAGGATCCTCATTAGTAGTTTGGATAGTATAAACTTTAACAGTTTTCCTATTCATTTCAGCAATTCTAGCTTCTTCTTTCTCTCTAGCCCACCTAGCTTTCAAACGAGCCATCATCCTTTCATTCTCATTAATTTGAATAGAAATAGCATTTAAAGATTCAGTAGGGCACTCATATCTATTCAAAGTTTTATAATCTCCATCAATATTAATAGAAGCAACAGGAGTATTGACAGTTTTAAAGACAGCAACAGCATCGGTTTCAGCGGGAGCAACTAATTCAGGTTTAGCAGCCATTCTGTTAATCAAAGTAGCTTGAGTTTGGGACATATTTGAGATGCAAGATTCAGTATTAACAAGCCTTGATTGAAGTTTAGAAATTTCTCTATTTAACTCTCCAAGTTGATCATTTATACTTTTCAATATAAAAGAATTCTCATTCATTTGCCTAGAGAAGATTTTGTTTTGCTCATATTGTTCATGCATGAACTTTTTGGTAGACTTCTCTATTTCATTTAGTCTATTATTACTAATTTCTTGATTATATGAATTACCATAGGAATTACCATATGATTTGCCATTATTGGGAGGATAAGGCTTATAGTTGTTACTACCAAAATTATTTCGATAAGCATTATTGTTGAAGTTACTTTTATTAAGAAAATTAACATCAACTTTATCCTTTTCCTGGGAAATTAATGAAGCAAGTGGGACATTATTAGGATCAATAGGGGATTGATTGGTAGCAAGCATAGACATAATCATATCAACCTTATCACTCAAAGAGGAAATTTTCTTGACATAATTTACCCTCTTACCACTTGGAGCTCTTTCGGTATGCCATTGTGAATAATTTTTCATCATCTCATCCAAGAGTTTAGTTGCTGCACCTAATGTTGTGGACATAAAGGTGCCTCCCACGGCCGAGTCCAAGAGGTTCCTTGAAGAAAAATTCAAACCTGCATAAAAAGTTTGGATAACCATCCACATAGTTAATCCATGCGTGGGACAATTTTTAACCATAAATTTCATTCTCTCCCAAGCTTGAGCAACATGTTCATTATCAAATTATCTAAAGTTCATAATGTTACTCCTCAATTGTATGATTTTAGCAGGTGGATAATATTTTCCAATAAAAGCATCTTTGCATTTAATCCAAGAATCAATGCTATTTTTAGGCAAAGACAATAACCATTATTTTGCTCTCCCTCTCAAAGAGAAAGGGAAAAGCTTCAGTTTTATGATGTCACTTTCTACCTCTTTATACTTTTGCATATCACATAACTCAACAAAGTTATTTAAATGAGAGGCGGCATCATCAGTACTAGCACCAGAAAATTGCTCTTTCATAACAAGATTTAGCAAGGCAGGCTTAATTTCATAAGATTCCGCTTTAGTAGCGGGTGGAGCAATTGGAGAGCATATAAAATCATTGTTATTAGTGCTACTAAAGTCAAACAACTTGGTGTTTTCAGCAGAAGAGATAATGATAAGATAAAATAACAAGACAGGAATAAATACTACACTAATTTTTTCTGGGTTTTAAAATTTTGCAACAAGAAAAATAAGCTAACGAGAAATAAAGCAAGCAAGAGAAAAACAAAGTAAAGTGATTGAGAGTGTGAGACTCCCCTTGCTGTAGCTCCAAGATCCCCGGCAACAGCACCAAAAAAGAGCTTGATTGCTACCGATGAAGAGTTGGGTGGTGCCCCAAGCAAAGGCGTGGATGTAGCAAATAGTAGTTTTCCCTCGATAACGAACCAAGGTTTATCGAACCAGTAGGACCTTGAAATCAAAAACAAAGTGAATGTTGAATATCTCTGGCGCTTAATCTTCAAGAGACGTGGACCTGCACACACTCAACCAAAATACTTTGCCCCCAACGGCGGAAAGGTTGTCAATCTTTTCGGTCTCGCAAAAAACAAAGCGGTTAATTGTATAGTGAAATAGATGAATTATGAAAATGGACCAGTGGAGTAATGATGATGAAAAGTGATGAATAAAAGTTGCAATCAATGTAAAAAGATGGACCGGGGGCCATGGGTTCACTAGTGGAGTCTCTCAAGTAAATAGAACAATCATGTGATGGGTAAACAAATTACAGCTGGGCAATTGACAAGATTATAACACAAACTTAATCTAGCTTTGACAAAGATAACATGGTAATATTTAAGTAGGCATCATGACAAGGAACAAAGACCGTTGAGTCCAACTGCATCTTTGTCTAAAAAGTCCACCGTGGGATCGCTATCCAGCCTGTCACCATCGGTATTAAGTTGCGAGCAACAGACATTTGCATTAAGTAAAGTGCATGTAAGCAATACTAATATCAAAAGAGAAATTAACACTGCTGTTTTACCCTTAGTAGCAATTAAATCTGGAACTGGATCGCTGTTGTCCATGGGCTTTGGACCTGAAATAACTTGGATCTCATTGGGCTGGATTTGACTGGACGTGGACCTCAACAGGAAATCTTGTCCAGTAACACAGCGTGGATGTGGACCTCAGAATTTGGGTAGTCCAGTGTCCATCGGACATGCGCTGCATCTCGCGTCGCCGACTGCCGCCGGCACACACAGCGGTCATCTGGGCGAGGCCAGGCCTGGCATGTCGCGCTGCCGCGGGAGGTCCAGGTCGCGCGCCGTTGGCGACGCTCTCGAAGGGGCAGCTAGCTGTGCGTGTGCAACTCACCTAGATTTATGCGGCGGCCGCACGCGCATTCCGGTGGACGGCGTGGCCCTACCGCATCATCGGCAGCTGTGCTATGGAAGAGGCCCTCCGCATCATCAGCAGCTGCGGAGTAGCAACAGGTGAAAGGATGGGGCGGTCGGAGCTGGATCAAGAGCCTTACGCGGCGGCGCGCGGCGCGGTCGATCAGATTCAGAGCTCAGCTACCTATGGAAGACGTGATTAAGAGGCCAGCTGATGTCCGTTGGACTTTGGGTATCCAGTATTTACATCTACATGGACCGGATGGATTTGGATAGTAGGACGTGAAACATGGATTGGAGCTGGACCGAACCTCGTTTAGAATGGATACTAGTTGGGCATTTGCGTTTTGGATCTGGACTCCTGTCCAGTTCCACCTTTAGTAGCAATAGCACACCCTCGCCCTTAGACGTTTCTGTCACTCGTGCCCAGGAACAAGGGGGGCATGAACCCACTATCTAGCATAAATACTCTCTCTTGGAGATACACACAATCACTTGGCCAAAGTAACTACGCACATCGGAGAGCATGCAAGAACATAAATAAACATATAAGAATCATGCACAATCTGATCATAACTTTATAATCCATCGGATCCCAGCAAACACATCACATAGCATTACAATAATCGATCTTCATCATGTTAGGCAGCTCACAAGATCATAAACATGAAGCACAAGAGAGAGAAACTACCATCTAGCTACTGACATGGACCCAAGGTCCAAGGTGGGACTACTCACAAATCATCCCGGAGGAAGGCATGGCGATGAAGAGCCCTCCGGGATCGATCTCCCCTCCGGCAGAGTGCCGGGAACTGTTTTAGAATCACCCCTGAACTAGGGTTTGAGATGTCGGCGCGTTGGGATGACTTCTCTAGAAAATAATGGCCGCCCTGTCGTTTTTAGGGTAAAAGGGAATTTATAGGCGTCGGAGGGGGCCGAGGTGATGCCCAGGGGATAGGGGTGGGCCCCACCCACGGGTCCCAGGGGGCCGTGGCAGGCACCCCGCTTGTGGCCCCTGGGTGGCCCCCCAAGTGTCCCTTCGGTCTTCTGGTGTCTTCCGTCGCATAAAAAATCTACGTAAATTTTCAGCTCAATCCGACGATATTTCCTGTGGTGGATTTTCTGAAATACAAAAACAACAAAAACAGGAAACTGGCACCGGCATCTTGTCAATAGGTTAGTCTGACAAAATGCATAAAATGATGTAATATGATAATAGAAACATGTGACAACATCACAAAACTAGCATGGATCAATCAAAAATTATAGATACGTTTGACACGTATCATGGAGCCGGAGGGGGGAGCACAGGGGCCAGGGGCGGAGATGCCTCTGCCCCTGGAGCTCGCCTCCGTGCCCCCTTTTGGCTTCGTGACTTATACCCTAAGATATTGTCCTTCGATTTTTTCTGGAATTTTTGGAGCTTCTGACGTCAGGTATCTTGACAAGTACTTTTCCAGCTGATTCCGGGCTCTGGCAGATGCATCTCCAATAAATGCAAAACATGCAAAATAAGACAAAATAACATAAGTATTGCATCATAATATGAAATATATCAATGAATAGAGGTAAATTATGATGTAAAATAGTGATGCAAAATGGACGTATCAGAAAGCCACCGGGGCGGAGTCTGTTGAGGAGCCGGAGGAGGAGGATCCTGAGGAAGCGCAAGCGGAGGAGGATCCCGAGGAAGTGGAAGAGGATCCCCAGGAAGCGGAGGAGGATCCTGATGTCTACGCACCCTATTCTTGTAGACAGTGTTGGGCCTCCAAGTGCAGAGGTTTGTAGAACAGCAGCAAGTTT
Organism: Puccinellia tenuiflora; assembly: GCA_012064385.1. Classification (NCBI taxonomy): domain Eukaryota; kingdom Viridiplantae; phylum Streptophyta; class Magnoliopsida; order Poales; family Poaceae; genus Puccinellia; species Puccinellia tenuiflora. The sequence continues at coordinate 2,216,039 of QRDG01000308.1, read as the reverse complement.
CCCTTAAGTGAATAACCCAAGGTATATCGAACTCGGGGAGGTAGAGGTCAAAGATATCTCTCTCAAACAACCCTGCAATTAAGATACAAGAAGTCTCTTGTGTCCCCAACACACCTAATACAATGGCTAATTGTATATGTGCACTAGTTCGGCGAAGAGATAGTAAAATACAAGTGATATAGATGGTAAAAGATGATTTTGTAATTCTGTAATAAACATGGCAGCAAGCAAACAATTGACAAAAGTGACTAAAACGGTGTATCAATGCTTGGAAACAAGGCCTAGGGATCATACTTTCACTAGTGGACACTCTCAACAATAATAATATAATTGAATACATAGATATTTCCTCTTCACTATGCTACCCCGAACTATCCTCCGGTTGGATATAACGAACACCAATCCATTGCGTAGGGCTATAAAAGCACACCTTAAAGTCGCATTCCACATCTAGGGAGCCCCACACTGTCAACTTGAGCGCCCTAAATAGTACTAGACAAACACCACAATTTCATAGAGACATCCAACACAAAGAACAACTCATGGCAAGTATTCCCATAATCTTTAATCCAAAGAGTCACACACGGCACGCGCACTGTCAACTACGCACCATGGGACAAAGGTGACTCCGGAGATTACATTAATAAAACCAGTTGAGTAGCATATTTCATAAGATAATGAAGAGTAACATCTATGCATTCAACTAGATTACAAAGCTCATGATCACATAAAGATCACATCATGGGAGAAAGAGATAAACCACATAGCTACCGGCATGAGCCCTCAGCCCCGAGGGAAACTACTCACACATGGTCATGGTGATGAGGAGCTTGATGGAGAGGTTGATGAAGAGATGCAGCCCGGAGTGGAGACGGAGGCCGGCAGCAGCCACGGCGCGGCGGCGGCAGCCCCTCGGCGGCGGCGGCGGCGGCTGCCCTTGGCGGCAACGGCGGCGGCCCTTGGAGGCGGCGGCTGGCCTTGGTGATGGAGATGGTGTTGAGGAGGTTCTCCTCTCCATGATGGCTGTTGGGCAGGAGGAAAATTCGTTGTCCCCTGTGACCTAGGTTTCCTATTCCCGAATTCCCGTCACCAAATTTTGGGGTTTAGTAAAACGGGGATATCTTAGCCGTCCGGACTTGGATTGGGCCGATTTGTAAGTCTAGATCCATCAGCAGAAAATTTCCCACAACTTTGTAGAAGATTTGATTTCTATTTGACGTCATATTCAGGCCCAAACGTGACAATCTTCGAAAATAGTTTCAGACATATTTCTGGAAAGTCCCAATTCGACTCCAACAAGGTTTCCTTTGCCTTATTTGATAATTCCTACACATTAAAGTGTAAAATAAGAATATTGTGAACTTTGGCAACTATTAGTAGGTTAGTCCAATAAATACCATAATATGATTATAGATACGTTTGAGACGTATCAAACATCCCCAAGCTTAGTTCCTACTCGTCCTCGAGTAGGTAAACGATAAAACAAAATAATTTTTGAAGTGACATGCCACCATCATAAACTTGATCAAATATTGTAAGGTACATGTTATAAATGAAGTGATGAAGTTATTGCTACATAGAGTCAAATGATTAATTATTCAAAGGAGTAGCAATATACAAGATAGATTATAAAGTGATATCAAACATTCAATACAAGGATGTTCAATGATAATTCACAAAGTGTAACATAGAAGAAAGTACTATGGACCAAATGTATGCAAAATGAAAAGTAAAAACATCCTATAATGGTCATAGAGTATCCTTGTAAATCTGAATATAAAAGGTCGACACTTTGGAAAGATATATATGAGTGGAGGTAAAACATGAACAAGTTTCATCTAACTTCCAAACACTTCTACTTAATTTAATGTTTGCAATGTGGTATTGGTGTCAAGCTCTCATTACCCCTATCATAACATCTTGAATGGTTAAAGTTTAAAGTGAAAGCAAATATGAGTAGTGTGCTTGACAAAGTATGGGTTGAATGTCTCATGCCCCTTGAATATGAGTACCTACACCATGGTGTTACTCAACTTGGGATACAAAGCAAGTTCACGTAAAAGTTATTGTATAATAGCGTCATTAAGAGGGTCAACTGGGGTACCTCTTGTCCCAGGACCTGGAACCAGCCCATGTCAAAATGACAAGACAAACAAACATAATGAACAATCTCAATACCCTTTTTATTTACTATTGGTATAGCTTTTTATTGTGAGGTGCATCACTGAAGGTTCACCATAGCATGTAAGTAAATTTCCACCATGACTGCATGGCTTAGATTAGTGGCCCAGGTCTCTAGCCATTTATACAACTACGTAAACCTACTAAATTTCCACATTTATTTGGCACCATGATAAGCATCCATAAACAAAAGTACATGATATCAACTTAATATAATTTAGTGCAATGTTGAAACATTGCCATGTGACAGCACATTTGGTCTAACTAGCAACCAAGACTCTTGTCAAACTCACAACTTCATAATTTTAATCACAATGGTTCATGTTTATTAAGTGCAATAGTAAGGTGTGAGAGCTATTTAACCAAATTTTTCCCATGACAATCAATAACATAAGCACTTTAATTCAGAGGTATAGATAATACAAAGTAACATGGTAAACATACTCGGGATAGCATAAAACTAATAGGTATATATGGTGGACTCACTGGAAAAACTTTGGTTGAAGGTGTTGGAAAACAAGTTTTTACCTGTTGGGATTTCTAGGCTAGCAAAAGGGAGAAAGTTGACCGTCTAAATGCATGCACATGTGTCCATAGAACTACTCAATACATGTTAAACCAAGTAAAGTACCATTCAGCATCTAAACATGAATATAAGATAGCTCTTGATAAAACACTTGCAAATTGATACTCATTAAAAACATATGAATTATGCAACTATGTGTATCTTTTTTAAATCAACTTAAACATCCCTATCCCAATATTTTTAATAGCATCCAACTGTATTCAACCCAAACTTTTAGTAGCTCTCTCATATAAAAATGATAGTGGTGGTCTCAAAACAAAAACTAAACTAACATAACAAGCAAATAAAAGACGCTCCAAGTTTATGCGATAAAGTGTATTGATAGAAAAACATAAGTTAGACGTGTGCAAAACAAGAGGGTGTAGGTCCAGTGGGGTTGTCTTCACATCCCAAGCTTATGGTCTTCACCATCCTTGGATAGCTCTTGGTGCATCTCCTCTAATTCCTGTGAAAAAACTTCAAAACACTATTTCTCCCATTTCTTTTCTGTGGGGTGACATTAGTAGTGATAGATAAATGCATTACTTGCTGCATATAATCCTTAGACAAAAATTCATATGAATGTAAAGAGAGTGTATAATGTTGTATGCCTACTTATAAACTTAATTGGATCAACAAGATTCAAGTTAAAAGTTCAAAACATGCATCAAACAATATGGGACAGAATCTGTCCAGAAAATTAGCAGTAGCGAAACGCATTTTTCTACCAGAATTAAACATGTCTAAAAATTCTGAAAAAATTCAGGCATACAGAGGATGAAAAGTTGCAGTTACAGTAAAAATATTAGCTCATTCGGAGTTACAGGTTAGGAATGAAAAATTATACCATGCACAGATTCGTGCTGGAATAAAATCTCCGAATGCATATAGCAACTTTTTCATACCAAAATAGGTAAAACTTGGCACTTTATTAATAATTCCAGAAACTAAACTAAAAACTAAGTCTCGTGTTACAGCAAGATGACACAAAGACAATCAAAAACAACTGGGTTGCCTCCCGTAAAGCGCTTTCTTTATAGCCATATAGCTAAGCTTACTTACTTGTTATCAACATGGTTGGAGTGAGGTGGCTTGACATGATGGTTTTAATGATGCTCACATAGGAATAAGAATTGAATATGAAAGAGCATCAAGAAGCAAATATCAAACACACTTAAGTCTAACCCACTTCCTATGCAAAGGAATCTTGTAAGAAAATAAATCAATAAAGCACAAAGTGACTAGCATAGGAAGGCAAAAGAAGTGGAACTTCAAAAGTTTCAACATAAAGAGAGAAGACTTAATATTATTGAGATATATGAAGTCATGTCTCCTTCCCTCATAAAAACTTTCAGTGGCATCATTGATAAAACCCACAATATAACTATCACATGAAACATTCTTACCATGATCCATATGCATAAGAGTATCAATATTTTCCACATAAGCAAAGTTCTTCTTATTAATAACAATGGGAGTAGGATCATCATAAAGAACTCGAACATGATAAACAAGTTGCATATTCGAGGAATGGTCTTGGTCAATCCCTCTATAATTATGACAAGTTTCATGAGGATGAATGTAATTATAGCTTATGTTATCTTCCAAAGTGTGTTCATTTGTAAACATATCATCATCATTTTCAGAATTGGTACCAAAAAGATTTTCAATATCAAAAGTAGTGTGCTTTTCCCAATCATGATCACTACTATAAGTAACAGGCATAGGATCATCATCGAATTCAGACTCATCAGCAGCAACTATAATAGGAGCAACATGCTTAGGGGAAGATACCGTTTCCTCTCTCCTTTTACTCCTCCTCTTCTTCTTCTTTCCCTCCTCAGGAGGGAGAGGCTTGAAAAGAGGCTTCTCCACATACCCTGGTTTATTGTTAGAAACAATAGAAGAAACTCGGGAGGATTCCTCCTTTTCATTAATAAGAGTAAAACAAACATTAGTCCTTTCATATTTTGGTAAAGCCATTCCATCTTTTATAATATTTTGTATGTAAGTGTTGGCATGGCAATTATTAACACAATAGAGATAACATCCATGCAACACGCTATTCATATCAAAAGCACTCATATCTAACGAAGAAGTTTTTCTTGATAACTCTTCACACCCCAAAAATAATGTAAGTTCATCATGCTGATTAGGAGTGATCCTGTTATCACAAAAGTCTCTCGCAATACTCATACTAGAACCTGAGCGTTGGAATTTGAAATGACCCTCTTCATTGCAAAGTTCACAAATAAAAGGATAGAGGGCACAAACTTTTTCAGCAAGATCACTTACAGCTCTGTACCATGATGTAGTTTTTTCATTCCTATGATGAATACAATAATCCTCTTCGATTTTATTCTTTTCACAAGGTCTAAGTGCTCCACAAAAATTAACATGCTTATAAGAAATAGTATTTTCAGAAGTTCGAGCATGTTTATTGCAATCATTAGTAACAATTTCGGTTTCCAAGCAAGTGTCTTTAAAAGGTTCATGATACATGTTCCAATTCTCTTTAGGAATATTAATATGAGAAGCAAAGGTTTTACAGCAATCATCAATAATTTGAGAATCGAGACCAAATTTAGCACTAAGCCCATGAAAAGTAGCAGTTTCGGCGAAAGATTAATGCAATCATACTCATAGTTTATACCTGATTCTTTACCTTTGTCGTTCTCCCAATCTTCAGTATTGCGTTGAACTGTTTCAAGAAGATTCCATTTAGCTTCAACCTTCTTGCTTGTGAAAGAACCCTCTGAACAGGCATCTAGATAATCCTTGTAATGACCTGAAAGCCTTGCATAAAAATTAGTAATAATTATTTCCTCAGGAAGCTCATGGTTAGGACATTTGAGTATTAATGTTTTCAGTCTTCCCCAAGCTTGAGCAATGCTTTCTCTATCACGAGGATAAAAATTGAAAATGTAACTCCTAGCTAGATGCACTTCATGGAGAGGATAAAATTTAGAGTAAAAGAGAGATTCAAGCTGTTTCCAATTCGAAGGACGATCATCCAGCATCCTATACCACTTCTTTGCTTTGTCCTTAAGTGAAAATGGAAATAATTTCCTCATGACATCTTCTCTTGATAAACCTACAACCTTAAACAACTCACAAAGTTCTGTAAGTTTCAACAAGTGATCATGTGGATGGACTGTTCCATCCCCTGCATAACGTTCATTCATAACCATTTCAACAATTTCCATAGGTATTTCTAAAGGAATACTTTCAGTAGGTGGATTTAGAACATCATAAGCATCATTAGAATTATCACATATGGGAGACAAAGCATTATCAAAGCAAAAAAAATCTCCAAAGCTGGGGAACTAAAAAGATCGTTTTCATATAACTAGCTCCCCAAGCTTAGACTTTTCCATAGCATTAGGAATAATGGTGTTCAAAGAATTCATGCTAATAGCATTGCCATCACTATTATGCAAGAAAACTCCCATTGCTTTTTTAAATGTCTCTTCAAAAGCATCATGTCCTAATTCAATATAAAGTTCATAAAGTTCATAAAGATCTCTAATTTTTTTGTTGTTTTCCATTAAGCCTAACTAGTAAAACAAGAAACAAAAAGAAATAACTGCAGGATCTAAAGGAGATACCTTCAAGCGCTCACCTCCCCGGCAACGGCGCCAGAAAAGAGCTTGATGTCTACGCACTCTATTCTTGTAGACAGTGTTGGGCCTCCAAGTGCAGAGGTTTGTAGAACAGCAGCAAGTTTCCCTTAAGTGAATAACCCAAGGTATATCGAACTCGGGGAGGTAGAGGTCAAAGATATCTCTCTCAAACAACCCTGCAATTAAGATACAAGAAGTCTCTTGTGTCCCCAACACACCTAATACAATGGCTAATTGTATAGGTGCACTAGTTCGGCGAAGAGATAGTAAAATGCAAGTGATATGGATGGTAAAAGATGATTTTGTAATTCTGTTATAAAAATGGCAGCAAGCAAACAGGTGACAAAAGTGACTAAAAACGGTGTATCAATGCTTGGAAACAAGGCCTAGGGATCATACTTTCACTAGTGAACACTCTCAACAATAATAATATAATTGAATACATAGATATTTCCTCTTCACTATGCTACCCCGAACTATCCTCCGGTTGGATATAACGAAGACCAATCCATTACGTAGGGCTATAAAAGCACACCTTAAAGTCGCATTCCACATCTAGAGAGCCCCACACTGTCAACTTGAGCGTCCTAAATAGTACTAGAAAAACACCACAATTTCATAGAGACATCCAACACAAAGAACAACTCATGGCAAGTATTCCCATAATCTTTAATCCAAAGAGTCACACACGGCACGCGCACTGTCAACTACGCACCATGGGACAAAGGTGACTCCTGAGATTACATTAATAAAACCAGTTGAGTAGCATATTTTATAAGATAATGAAGAATAACATCTATGCATTCAACTAGATTACAAAGCTCATGATCACATAAAGATCACATCATGGGAGAGAGAGATAAACCACATAGCTACCGGCATGAGCCCTCAGCCCCGAGGGAAACTACTCACACATGGTCATGGTGATGAGGAGCTTGATGGAGAGCTTGATGAAGAGATGCAACCCGGAGTGGAGACGAAGACCGGCAGCAGCCACGGCGCAGCGGCGGCAGCCCGTGGAGAGGCAGAGGTGGTTGCGGCGGCGGCGACTGCCCTTGGCGGCAACGGCGGTGGCCCTTGGAGGTGGCGGCTGCCCTTGGTGATGGAGATGGTGTTGAGGAGGTTTTCCTCCCCAAGATGGCTGCTAGGGAGGAGGAAAATTCGTGGTCCCCTGTGACCTAGGTTTCCTATTCCCGAATTCCCGTTATCAGATTTTGGGCTTAGTAAAACGGAGATATTTCAGCCGTCCGGACTTGGATTGGGCCAAATTTTAAGTCTAGATCCATCAGCAGAAAATTTCCCACAACTTTGTAGAAGATTTGATTTCCATTTGACGTCGTCTTCAGGCCCAAACGTGACAATCTTCGAAAATAGTTTTCAGACAGATTTCTGGAAAGATCCAATTCGACTCCAATAAGGTTTCCCTTGCCTTATTTGATAATTCCTACACATTAAAGTGTAAAACAAGAACATTGTGCACTTTGACAACTATTAGTAGGTTAGTCCAATAAATACCATAATATGATATAAAGTGTATATAAAACATGTGCCAAATGATATAAAACATGCATGGAACATAAAAAATTATAGATACGTTTGAGACGTATCAGATCCCCAGGAATCAGAGGAGGATCCTGAGGACGAAGCCGACGGAGGCAAGGGAGACGAGGTGGAGGTGGTGTTGGCGATGTGCCAGGGAGACGGCCCGGATGCAGCGGCCGAGTCGGAGAAGACGGTGACTACGGAGGGCGGTGATGAGGAGAAAGAGATGGTGACGGCATTGAAGGATGGCGGCGGTGACGTTACAGGGTTGGAGTCTGTTGTGGTACAGGAGCCTGCGAAGGAGGACGAGGGACAAGAACAGGCAGCGGAGGAGAATCTGGAGGATGATGCGATTGGAAGAGGATGCCACAATAGATGGTAAGTAAGAGGTTAAGCCTATTGCACGTCTACTACGCAGTTCAATGCTAACTTTTTTATGGTGATAACCTTGTTTCGGACTGGACCTGCATTAGATGGTATTGCTTACAGTTCGAGTAAGGTTTGAGGATTGAGAAACTGAGATATTAACTAGCATTGCAGGGAAAACTAAGACTTAGTTTAGCCTTTGCCATTAGATTTCACTTCCGTCTTGGTGAGAACTTACGAGTCAAATACACTGACGGCATGAAACTAGCAATTACCATACAAGCAGGACGTAGGGCTTTTACCTTCGGGGGTCTGAACCTGGGTAAATCTTGCTTGTCAGCCGACGATTCCACCAGCACCACCGCCTTCTTTCTCATCTCACGAAACCCAAGGATGTCCTCCGAGGGATTTGGCGTGGTAACCCCACGTCAGCGAGCGGCGGTGGTGTGGGCAAGTGGAGGTCGGGGACGGGAGAGGAAGAAAATAGAGAAAAAGGTTTCGGGAGGGGGAAGCTCGGGAATCTGGCCAGAAACTACTCCGGACCAGTTTCTCACATCCTTCACGTTTCCAGTTTCGCGGTGGAAATAAGCTATGCATAAGCTAGACAGTGGTCCAGAAACTTAAAATAAGTCACCCGAAGAGTGACACTGGAGATGCTCTCGAAACATGTGAAAATTGAGATTGGTTTGACAAGTGTCATGACAAACGGACGGATGCCACATGATTTGACGTGTCTTGTTGAGTGCTGATTTGGTCGCTGCTCAACGTTTCAGCCCTCGTGCAAACTAACTTATGGTTGGATGGTTAGATGGATATCTACACGCCTGTAGTTATTTTGTCAATCTCAACATTCCATCCGTCCAGCTGAGTCTCGAAGGTGCGAGGTAGGGTTCACGAGTACACGAGCGTCTATGTGATCGTTACTGTTGTACTGTGTTAAAAAAAAAAAAATGTTCCAGCACTCGTTTGGGCCGATCGAACCAGGCACCGTTCGTCCAATCTCCAATTATCCAACCCTCGTCGCCGAACCACAGCAGCAGAAAGCCTGCGCAACAAAATCCTTGCATTGTCATGCCTCCAGCCAGGAGCCGGAGGCCCTCGCCGGCCCCGGTTGCGCCCACCGACCCAGAGACCTCCCCGGCGCTCCCTCCGGCTGTGGGGGAGGCCCCGCCTGACACGGCGGAGGCTGGTGTTAGGGTTACGCTTACGGAGGTTGGTAGCGGGGCGGTGGAGGATTGCGGTGAGGTGGAGCGTGAGGAAGCCACCGGGGCGGAGTCCGTTGAGGAGCCGGAGGAGGAGGATCCCCAGGAAGCAGAGGAGGACCCCGAGGCAGCGGAGGAGGATCCTGAGGACGAAGCCGACGGAGGCAAGGTGGAGGTGTTGTTGGCTATGTGCCGGGGAGACGGCCCGGATGCAGGGGCTGAGTCGGAGAAGACGGTGACTAAGGAGGGCGGTGGTGAGGAGAAAGAGATGGTGACGGCATTGAAGGATGTTGGCGGAGAAGATACAGGGTTGGAGTCTGCGGCTGTACAGGAGCCTGCTAAGGAGGATGAGGGGCAAGAACAGGCAGAGGAGGATAATCTGGAGGATGATGCGATGGAAGAGGATGCCACAGTAGATGGTAAGTAAGAGGTTAAGCCCATTGCACTTCTAATACGCAGTTCAATGCTCACTTTTTGATGGTGATAACCTTGTTTCGGACTGGACCTGCGTTAGATGGTATTGCTTACAGTTCGAGTAAGGTTTGAGGATTGAGAAACTGAGATATTAACTAGCGTTGCAGGGAAAACTGAGATTTAGTTTAGCCTTCGTCATTAGATTTCATACCCTCACTTGCTTCTTGGTGACAACTTATGAGTCAAACACACTGACATAAAGTAAGAAACTGGTAATTAATTGATTCATCCCAATTTTATCGGTCTCTTACATAAAGTAAGATTGCCCACAGAGACTGAGTGTTACCTCACTTAAACCATTTCCCCTAATGGTTGGAGCGTTCAGTGTAGTTTGTTTGTCTATTAGCATCAAATATTAAAATCTGTTTGTGAGGAAAAAACTTCAAGGGGCCTTTATGAACATAAATATCAACCATTGTGTATTTTTCGTTATATAACACGGTCTTATGCTGAGCACTGTAGGCGACTATATTTTCTGTTGGATTAAAAGTATAGATTCCATGCAATAGTCATGTTTCTCGTCCCCTATATTCTGTGTCCAACTAAGTCAATGATCATAAAGCGATCGTCTTTTCCATATATACTCCAGACATCAATGAACAACCCGAAGAACATGAAGAATCTGGGGATGAAGGTTCACATGGCGATAGAGGCAAGGATGGTGTTGCCTGCCAGTTCAATGTCCATTGTGAGGCGCAGAATGGTGAACTTGACCCCTCATTTTCTATGCTGGGTTCAGTTTCAGTGGGAAATGTTAAAGACCTTGAAATATTTGTTGGTCGATTGCCTAAGGATTGTACTGAGGAAGACATCAAAGTTGTCTTCTCTCAGTTCGGGGAGATTGTATCTATTAAAATAATTAAACCCCCTGCGAGAAAAAAGAACAACTGCATTGCATTCATTCGTTATATGAGCACTGAAGCTGCAAAGAAGGCTCTCGCTGAATTTAAAGATGGAGTTGAGGTTTTGATGCAATAATCCCTTTTGCCCTTCAAATAGTTCTTCTTTGAATATGTATTTATTTTATTGAATAATCAATAATGGTCATTATTCTCTTTGCATATTTTTTCCCAGGTGACAGGGAAAAGGGTCAAAGTATCAGCTTCTCAAGCTAATAATACCCTTTACCTTAAAAACATTTGCAAGAGCTGGACAAAAGAGCAGGTGAGATATAATGACCTTTACCTGATCCTGATCTTTAGAAAATCTGTTATGGCAATTATATATTTTAACAACAGTGTTATAGTTTGAACTATATGTTGAGTATGTGAATATTCTCATATCAACAAGTACTTACTGAGGATGTTCAGCTCGTATGAAGATACCAAATTAAGAAAAAGTAATCTACAAAAGGTTCCTTTTGTTTGCTGACATCATGCTGTAAATGAAACGTTGCCGATCTTTCTAGCAGACTAACATTCCAGATGACGAAGATGTGTTCATTCAAGGGATATGAGACGAGGCAGGATCTACCTGGGCAGTTGAATTAACCATTAGCTGTATAACCAAATAGCATTGATAATTGGTATCAAGGAGTCATAAAGTACCATAACCCACTAAAGGTTTTTCTGTTTTATGTCTTATTCAAACAAATTTATATAGCAAGGGTCATGGACCTCATGGATATCAGACAGTGAACCTGAGATAAATATATATATATTAAAGGATAAAAGGGTTAAATTCAAATTATTTCCTTAATATGCTGCAAATACTAGAGTGGGCTGCGAAAAAATCGTAGTTCACCAAATATATTTATCATAAATGTAGCTGTAGCAGATTTTCAAAAAGTAATGTCAGTCTGTGATATGTGAAAGTGCAAAAGAGCATTAATTCATTAATCTTATTTGAGGGCCTCTCTGGGTCACAGGATTGAGAAACACTGGAATCTGCCAGGTTTGCCTGTGCAAAACAGATGATTCTAAGGATTGGAATCCTACAAAAATCTTATGAGCCTGGCCAACATCTATGTTGTTGAATATTGGAATCCATAAGTTGACCAAAACATTAATAATCAGCGCCAGGATTATTAATCCTTATAAGCCTAAGGATTGGAATCCTACAAAAATCTTATGAGCCTGGGCAACATCTATGTTGTTGAATATTTGAATCCATAAGTTGACCAAAACATTAATAATCAGCGCTAGGTTGTCTAGCCTCATTTGTAAAAAAATGTATCATGAAAGGAATAATATTTTATGTAAAATCATTTCTATGTGAATCATGTATTTACTTAGTATAAGGACTGATGGAATTAATTCATTATGCAAACTGAATGACTGCATACATTACTATTCATTCTTATTTAACTTGTTGTATTGGTATAATAGAAGAACACAATTCCACCATCATCCAAATGTCGCGAAGATGTGGCATCATCTACTTCATTTAGTTTTTACTTATTTTCCCAACTATAATTTGCAGGTGGTACTTGCGTTGAAAAGTATTGGAATCGAAGAATTTGAAATGAGTTTACCTGATGATCCTGATACTGGAGGACAAAACAGAGGGATTGGTTTTCTCAAATTTGCTGCACCTGACACTGCCGAAGGTGCATTTCAGCAGCTACAGGAACCAGATGTACTTATTGACATTGGTAGAACTGTGAAGGAATATGCTCAAACCCCTACAGAGTCAAGTCAAGAGCTTGCTATGAAGGTAAATCTGCTATTGCCAGTTTAATTCTAAGATATTAAGATGTCTTGCATATTTTTGAGTTGATCTGTTGTTCTATACTTCTATGTCATCAATTTTGGCTGTTAAGAATTACTTGAACCAGGTAATGAACCTATCTTCTGAATGGTGTCTCGAGTCAGAAATAACAGTTCATAAAGTTCGTGTCCATGAGTCAGCTAGTTTGTTTGGTCAAACTTTTGGAACATGAATACATTATTTTAGTTGCACATTTTTGAGACTGAACTATGTTACCATAGCAAACATCGAATCATAACCAAACAAATCAGAAACTTTGGATGGTTAGTTTTGCTAACTCAACTAACTCACCTTTGGGACTTCTGTTCTTTTCCATGGGCCTCAGTTGTTTTGGATTGAGTTGTCAGGATTGTGGTTTATCTGCATATTCAGGGCCCAGCCCGATTTGCTTATTCTTCTCTAATCACAGACGATTCATTTTGTCCCTTCCTGCTATCACGACTTCCTTTCTCTTCCTTGCATTGGCACTGCAAGGTTTTGTAGCACATGAAAAACCTTGCACGAATGCCTCACTCAGATTTTCAACGTGTTGGATTATGCACATCGGGAGCTAGGGTTGCAAAATTGAGTTATTATGGTCTCTCCGGTTCCAGTGCTCAGATTGGCGGTGGTAGGGTGGCATCTTGCACATGAAGAGTAAGAACATCAATTTTAATGATCCAGGTCTGATACCATTCAAAATTCTGCGACGCCGTTGGTCTCATGCCCATATCTGTGGCCCTGTGTGCTCCAATCCCTCTTTTTTTTAGGGAACCAATCCCTCTTTTCTTTCATTGAGACAGGGTAGCATCAATCCTAGCAATTGGGTGTTGAGACAGTTATGGAAATACAGACTTGATATATTTTCAGATTTAGAAGGCAACTTTGTTCCTGGGCTCCTTGCTAGCAAATGACTGTTGCTAAAGAACCAGAAGCTATTTTAAATCACCTAGCAGCCGCCAACTAGTAAACCAAGAGGTTTTGTTTGCTTGAAAGTCTCCTCCACTTCTTCCATTTGTCCCATAACCGAGTTCAGTACAATGTTTCGTATGCAGGAGTATACTTGGCCAACCCAGATGTATATACCAATATTTTTGTACCTTGCACATGAAGTTTGTTTATCCACGGTGGACATACCATCATTGTTTCTTATCTGTTACTTTGCCTGTAGGTTAAAGCAGTATACCTCAAACATGTTCCTCTTTCTTGGGATGAGGAGAACATTAAAGAATGTTGCAAATCATATGGGGAGATTCAGGAAGTTCGACTTCTAAAGAAGTCAAAAAAGAAAATTTCTTTTGTAGATTTCTCATTCAGGAAGAGTGCATTAGCTTGTGTGGAAGGAATAAACAGTGCCAAGATTGGTGGTGAAGTTAAGGTATTCTAAATCCTGCTTGTGTTGGGATTCATCTGGACTGCTATTGGTTTTGCTAACTTGCCTGCACGACTGTTCCCTTTCTTTACCTAGTTGGCTGCGAGTCTTGCTCGACCACGTCGGGAAATACATCTGAACGAGAGTGCTCAAGGTGGGTTCAAGGTCAATAGTGGTGCAACTTCTAAAGACGCTAACAATTCTATAAAGAAAAAGGACCAGAGAAAAGAAGTCATGGTGAAGAAGAGTTCACATAAATTGCCAAAAGGTGATGTGAGTAAGCTGACCTCACAAGTTGACACGGAAGTACCACAAGCATCCAACCTGTATAAAGGCAAACGGAAAGCTGGGAAGACCGAAAATACTGCTGTAAATGAAAGACTACCGAAGAAAGCACGGAAGAATCGTATGTTCTCTGGCAATTTTGTTTAACTTTGTTAATGGGTGCTATTTCTTATACTTGTAATTGTGCAGGTGATGTCCTGACAAAACCTTCCGACAGAGCACGTCATGGTGGTTATGCTAAAGCTGTCCATGCAGGAGAATCTTACCCCATTGCGGGGGCATCATCCAGATCTAAACCAAATGCTCGTGACCTGGTATACATCAAATTCTCCGTCTTTATATTCGTATTCTCATTGTTTTACGTCATATATATTTCATGTATACATTATACTTATGCATTCATGCCTTTAGGAACCTCATGCTGGATACATCCCTCCTGTACATCGTCTCCGTGCACCCTCAAATCATGTTCAAGTCACTTATGTGTATGATCAGCCGAGGTTTTGTTTCCATTTTGGCTTGGTGCTTATTTGGTACTGGTAAGATTCTCCGCCGGACATGTAATTTATTTGGAGTTTTCCATGGTTTTGCAGAGCTGCACCCTCAAATTACCATCATATTGATGATCTTCCTTACGCTAGAGGTACAGTCTTTAAAGCTGCTTAATCCATGTACATGTGCATCTATTAATACCTGTAATAACTGCACATAATAAACACTGTAATTTGGCCGAGATATACATTTAAGTATATCTTATAGACTGGAAGTCATATTCTTGGTTTCTCTTGGAGTAAGTGCATACTCCGCTCAACTATTGCCCGAGTCCAGACATTTACCGTCCAGTTACAAAGGCACGTTGCAATTCTTAATCACCAATACCAATTGAATTACACCTGAGGCTTGTCTCATAGGCATTTTCTTAGCTGTAGGCCATCACATAGCCGTTGTTTCCAGATTTACCCTGTATTTCTTAGGCACCAACAAGAATGTTGACTATGCCTCCTGGTTTCCCTGGCCGTCTATGCACCGATACTTTCTCAAGGTGGCGCACCTGTACCAAAAAGTGTATCTGATGTTGATCCACATCCGTAACTCTCAGATATGTAATTAGCGAGAAAATTTAAATACTGAAATTCCCAACATAGACTGGTCGATAGAGCCCATTAAACATGTGCCTCGGGATCCTAGGAGGGAGTGAGTAAGGTTTGCACTAGCCTTCGCTCTAGATTTGTGCACAGAATTGACTCGCATATCTCCAGAGTTATGAAAACAAGCTCAATATTGTCTACAGTTAGTCAGCTACGGAGCTACCGACCACAAGTGCCCGTGCTCTTTTTTTTTTGGGAGAAAAGGCTTTTGGCCTGGTCTTTTATGAAAGCCAACAATCAATGTTCAGTACATCCAGGGATTACCTGGTCACTGCAAGATCTCCCAAAACAAAGACGCCTCAACAGCTACTAAATCAAACCAGACAACCAAAACAGAAAACAACTTCCCATGCTCTGTTCTTCCCCATCATGGAATGCTTATCTCGTCCTTTTTAGCCATGGTATCATAGCTTATCTCGTCCTTTCCAACATGGCATAAGACTTCTGGCTAATACGGTGATATTTACTGACTGTTACAGTTTAATTAATTATCTATATAAAGAAGATGCAACCGACCATAAGACCCAATAGGTCAAAAGACCATAAATAAAACCCAATAGTTGGAATGCAGTTTTTATACATATGCTACTAGGAGTGGAATTGTGTGATGATTTGACTAGATTGGATGGAGTTGGATACATTTTAGGCGGTGCTATTAAATTTGATTTTGTTTGAACTCTTGCACTAGTGTCGTCGACTCGTCGTCACTTGTCGATATCCTGTTAGTTGCTTTCAGGTAGGCAAACTCCAGTTCAGTCTGTAATACATTTTGTGTTGTTTGCATTTGACAGAAATAGCAGCTCCACCACCAGCCTATTCTGGTTACACAAGCAATCCTCACTACTACCAGGTCTATATACTTTCTTACTCATCCACTACAAAGTCTTCATTTAATTTTTTCTATATGTTCAATCTGACTTATTGGAAAATTGAACTGATATAATTTGTTATGCCAGCATAATTGTATTCATTCTGTTACTTCCGATGATAAACCTATTGACCAGGGGTCTGTATCTGAGTTTTTTTATCCGTTTGCAGGGTGAATATGCATACACTTACCTTCCCCCGCCTCGTCTAAGTAGATCTGACCACCCAAGAAGCGGTGCATACAGTCCTCAGAGGAGATATTACTAAAGTCCTACTGCCGACTCCGTTCTTTCATGTAATGGTGGTGCTATTAAAAACAGAACGTTTACAGTTTTCAGGAACACTTACGCTGTCGCTGTAGATACAGATGGTGGAAAAAGTTCATTTATGTTTAGATCTTGGTTTATGTTTTGTCGATATTCAGTTCTGGTCAAGAAGTTTGTTCTAAGAATTGAACCTTAACGCCTCTTGCTCCTCCCCTCCCCTTAGCTGAGAACAGTAGTGATGATAAGTGAGCTATGTAACATGTTCTATATTTCCCATCGAGGAAGGATAAGAGGTCTCCAGCGGCCTCTTTGATTTGTAGGATTTTAGAAGTGCTGGAAAAGGAATAGTAAGGATTGCAATGTTATGTCATCTTTAATCGAAAATACGAGTATATCCTTAGAGATGTGCTGGGCAAGGGTCTAGGCAGAAAGGCCCATACAATGATTGATAAGACAGTCTTATATTAACCAAGATACAATAATAGACTGTGATGTACAATAGGTTATCTTTTAATCTTATTTCTAATAACTAGACATCCATAAATATGTTGTAAGACATTGTTGCTAAGAGATCATCTCTTAATTACAAGAATCCTTTTTTTCAACTCTCTCTTTCCTCCACCTCAGCGTTTATCCTACGGTTGTACTCATAAGATATTACATGCTCTAAAAAAGGAGTATCTTACTGAAATTCACACTGGAGACAATCATATAGAAGTTGTTAACATTCGTGTGAAGTTTCAGAACAAAATGAATTTTTTTTGTGGTCTTTGCAAAAGACAAAATCAGTGGCCAAAATAAGATTTAAAAATACAATTTTGAAACTTCATTCCGAAAAACGTCTTTTCATTCTGAAAACTTTGAACGAATGTTGACAACTTTTATATTTGTCTCCAATTATTTTTAGATTTTTAACAAAAGATTTACTATTTTTTTTTTAAAATAGCAGGTGTATGTGACCTCCGGAGACAAAACGCCTCCACCATATCCTAAATTTTGTCACACATGTGCAATTAGTCTTCATATCAAAGTAAATCTAATTTTTTTACTGGTATTGATTTAACACGCCTTTTCTCCGGGTATCCTTTACGGGAAAGATTCTCCACTAGTGATAGTTTTCTAGTTCCGACAGAAGGTTTCTAGAACCCCCAGTAGCAAAAAAAAAAGGAAAAAAAAGTCGGTTCATGAGCTAACAGTACTTTTGATTACTACTTCCGTTCCGTAAAGAAATAAACCATATGAAGTTTGACCAAACATTGAGAGAAAAATATCATACTCAACAGTGTCATACCAGTTATATTAGATATATTATTGAATATAATTTCATTACATATTGATAAAATGTTATAATTATTGATAGTTTTTTCTATACACTTTGGTCAAATTTTATTTTGTTTGACTTCAGGAAAAACTTATGGTAGATGTATAGACATGCGGATTTCTGACAGTCAAACGCTGCTGATGCTTGTGTGCTAGTAACTTCCAGTCTGCGCTCCGGGTGCCACATTTCACTCGCGAATTCGGTTCCTTGGGAATATTCTCTTGTATGTACCCCGGGTCTCCAGTTACATCAATGATTGGATTTGGAGATACAAATCCGCTTCCCTTTCTCGGATCACTCGATCGCACACTCCACTCCAAGGATACCCTGAAGCTGCCGCCTTTTCCCGGATCTTTCCTCCTCGAGTTTTTAGTTTTTGTGAAGAGAGAGCATGAGGTTGTGGGTGTGGGCGGTGGCGGCGGCCGCATGGATGGCTGCCTGCACCGCCGCGGCGGCGCACCCCGGCGGCGGCGAGCAGCCTCTGTCGAGGATCGCCGTCGAGAGGACGACCCTCGCCGTCGACGGCGCGGGGCATGTCAAGGCGTCCCCTACGGTTCTCGGAATGGACGGCCAGGACAGTGAATGGGTCGAGGTGGAGTTCTTCCATCCGAACCCCTCCGGCGACGATTGGGTTGGGGTCTTCTCTCCTGCCAATTTCAGGTAACTTCAGTATACGGCGTTTAGGCCATGCATTATCACCCACGTTTATATGTAGACGGTAGATCGACTGCAGCATGAACTCAATAATTTCAGAAATTTTTCTTGATTTCTTCTGTCAATGCATCCAAACAAAAAACTTAGTGAGAAAAAAGCCAATAATTTTCAGTTCAGTTGTACTACCTGGAATGGCAAATGGATAGGGTTTGATGCTGCACTGTGTTTCTTGTTTGTGTTTTTCCAGTGCAGCAATCTGTGAGCCAGAGAATAAGAGGGAATACCCTCCGGTGTTATGCACAGCACCTATCAAGGTTGGCACATCCTATTCCTGTTACATCCAGTTGAGGTTCAGATTCCGATAACTATTGTAGGTTTTTGGTCTGTCGGAATTAATTCGTTCTGAACCTTGGACTTTTCATGTTCCTTTATCACAGTACCAGTTTGCAAAATTCAAGAATGATGGATATAGCAAGTCCGGAAAGGGCTACCTGAAGCTCCAACTGATCAACCAGAGGGAAGATTTCTCATTTGCACTTTTTTCTGGGGGTCTCTTGAAGGTAAAAGTTTGCTGGAACTGTCTGAACCTGTCTGCATAACAGTAACTTCATCGTTATTCTGAAGAAACATTTCGTGATATCTCTCAAGTCTGAATCTTTTTTTATTAATTCGGTTACAGCCAAAGCTGATTGCCGTCTCAAACAAGGTGGCATTCGTGAATCCAAAGGCACCCGTCTACCCACGTTTGGCGCAAGGGAAGTCTTGGAATGAAGTAAGCTTGCCTACCAATCTGCAATTAGGACTGAATTAGCATGTCCAACTTCTCAAACCAAACGTGTAACATCTTTTTTGAAAAGAACCTACATCTTGAATATCTTCAGCAATCTAAAAATGTGACTAAATTACAGATGACAGTTACTTGGACAAGTGGATACGATATCAAAGAAGCAGTTCCTTTTGTTGAATGGGGTGAAAAGGGGGGACGCCGGTTTCTTTCTCCAGCTGGAACACTGACATTCGACCGAAACAGCATGTGCGGTACGTCGTATGCCACTAGTTCCCTGTTTTTCTCTAAGATGAACATAAGCTTGTTAATCTTGAGATTCTTACAATGTCGATAGAGATGAGGATCTGCTCATATTGAAACACATGCAACATTTGGTTTCCTCTGAATCTCTTCAACCAAGTATGCTATTCAAATATGTAAATGCAGGTGCACCTGCACGAACTGTTGGTTGGCGCCATCCTGGTTACATTCATACTAGTTACTTGAAGGATCTGTGGCCAGACTCATTGTATGTAATTTTTCTTTCCTATCTGACCTCTTCTGGAATTAGGATCAATCCAGCTACTGAGAAAACATGGTTGTTGCAACATTGCAGGTACACCTATAGGCTTGGCCATAGGTTACCGAATGGTAGCCGCATCTGGAGCAAATCATATAGCTTTAAAGGATCACCTTATCCTGGACAAGATTCTTTGCAACGGGTTGTCATATTTGGGGACATGGGAAAGGTAGATATGTTCTTCCATCTCTATCCTAGTTTGATTCATACAGAGGCATTATGCAAGTGCAATGATTCTTCTTTCTGACAACTTATTCAGGCAGAGGCAGATGGTTCCAATGAGTACAATAACTACCAGCCAGGCTCACTAAACACTACAAACCAGATCATCAGAGACCTGGACAACGTCGACATGGTGGTCCACATTGGGGACATTAGCTACGCGAATGGCTATTTGTCACAGTGGGATCAGTTCACTGCACAGATCGAACCGATTGCTTCAACTGTGCCATACATGATTGGCAGGTCTGTTCAGTATGAAGTTTCGGATCTTTGATCTGTCCTTGCCATGCACTGTTTAATATCTAAAAATGGGCATTTTTGCAGCGGTAATCATGAAAGAGACTGGCCTGGAACTGGTTCTTTCTATGGAAATCTTGACTCGGGTGGAGAATGCGGTGTTCCTGCGCAAACTGTGTTCTACACTCCTGCTGAGAACCGTGCAAAGTTTTGGTAATTGTGGTAGCTAAATAAGGGCATACCAATATATCATTCTGAAATTCATTTGTCTTAGGAAAACAATTACTGACACTACATTTATCTTTTTTAGGTACGTGACCGACTATGGCATGTTCAGGTTTTGCATTGCTCACACAGAAGAAGATTGGAGGCCAGGGACTGAACAGTACAAGTTCATTGAGCACTGCCTGTCGTCTGTTGACAGGCAGAAGCAGCCATGGCTCATATTCCTTGCACACCGTGTTCTAGGGTACTCATCCAACTCTTACTATGGATTTGAAGGCACGTTTGAGGAACCAATGGGGCGAGAAGCACTGCAAGATCTCTGGCAGAAGTACAAGGTCGATCTTGCCTTCTACGGTCACGTCCACAATTATGAAAGGACATGTCCAGTATACCAGGTGTGTCTCTAAATAGCATATCAGTTCAGTTTTGTAAAATGGAAAAGTAAAGTTTCTTTACATGGCTACATCTGCAAAGTCTATTGCCGGTAATGCTACACTACGAATTTGCAGTTTGCCGACTCCGGCTTACATTCCTGTTACAGTCTTACAGGGCTGATTAAAATCTGTGATTTGTTGCAGAGTCAATGTGTCGTTAACGCGTCGAATCACTACAGCGGCCCATTCCAGGCAACAACGCATGTGGTTGTCGGTGGTGCTGGTGCCAGCCTTTCAGACTTCACCAGTTCGAAGATCCAGTGGAGTCACTTCAGGGACTTCGACCACGGTTTCACCAAGCTCACGGCCTTCAATCACTCATCTTTGTTGTTTGAGTACAAGAAGAGCCGTGACGGAAATGTGTACGACCACTTCACGATCTCGCGTGACTACCGAGATGTCCTTGCTTGCTCCATCGACAACTGCCCAAGGATTTCACTGGCTTCCTGAATGCCCAATACTTCAGAGGGGGGAGTCGGTCGGTGGGAGCTCTTAGAGAAAGAAGTAGCTACTGTACATAATTTTTTAGTTGCATGAATACAAGAATTTTTCTCAATCGACAATTGCGAGAATTTTTCTCAATCGACAATTGTGAGAGTTTTTCTCAATCGACAATTGCGCAAGGAATACACTAAATTGTTTTGTTGTCTACTTACAGTTGTGTGGTGTAAACAGTACGTTTTGTGTGGACCAAAGAGAAGGCAAACCCAATCTTGTTGTGTGAGAACAAGGGAAACTCCAGACAGAAAAAGGTCCAAAAGAGTTAAAACCAAGGAGAAAAGGGACATACCAGTTGGCATTTTTTGAAGAATTCTTTCGTAAGCAAAACGCCATGGGCAATGGGTTCATCATCAGTCAACATCCTGCGTACCTCTCTTCCCATCAGACTTTCACCACCATTCATTCATTCATTCATTCTTCGGTTCCCTGCATATCTTTTATCTTCTTGCATTTCCAAAACCTTACACACACACACAGTTGCACATTGTACCCCCCGAGTTCTCGGGAACTCATCGTTTTGGCAACGAGCTGAGTCAAACTTTCGAAACTTCGACTGCCAATACGAAAACTGTGGGTCGGCAGCATGGTCCTAATAATCACGGATGTTCCTTGAAGTATTGAAAAACCTAGCCCCATGCTGTCCACACATCCTGTCAAATTGCTAGCAAAGATGTTCACTGCTGGAGTATTGGAAAATTATTACTAGGTATGTGTGGACAGGTGGTCCTCATAAGTAGCATATACTTCCATATCATGGCAGGGTGATAATTATTGTAATATGCCATCAAGGTGCAAGTGCAGATGACCTAATGTGGGCCTGCTTCTGTGATGGGATCAAGATAGTTTAGACGGCTGGGATTGAGGAAGATTTGGAGATGATTTTCTACTCTAGGTATGGTGTAAAGGCCAAGCATCCTTTTGCCTGCACCCAGATAACAAGTCTAATTCTTGGACACTGTACACAAGGATTTATTTTTAAGTGCTCGTGTTTAACTGTACACTTTTCTATACTCCCTCCTTTCGGGTGTCACAAAAACATATCACCAAATCCGTATTTGAAAGTTACTTTCCCTGGAAAGGAGGGAGTACTTTTTGTGGTGTAAAATAATTCTGTCGAGAGTATGGTGTAAAAAATAAAATTCGAGTATGAAACAGAACGTGATCTTTTCATGTAGTAATCCTAAAAAATACAGAATAATTAATGGAAGTGGATATTGATAATACTTATCTTGAACAGGTTGTTTGAAGGATATTCAACATCTGGAGTAACATATTTGTAAAGGCTAGAATAAGATTTCATAGGACTACACATTTACGCATGTAGTAGTTTTGCAAAGTAGACCAAAACCATAGAAGGTGCATTTTTAAGATATAAGTGCAGTACCATGAAACTATTGTTCAAAACTATAGTACTTGTTGATCCTAACATTGTGCCACTTGTTGACGCCACAATTTTTTAACGAAGGCAAAAGCTTTGCCTTATCCATTAATAAAGAAGAGGGTGCCCGGTTTATTAGTGGAAAAAACCGGACGAAAACCATACAGCAAACAGCAACACCACATGGAGGAGCGAAAACCATACTACTTGTTGACGCCACAATTGTGCCTCACTAGGAAAACAACCCTTAAGCTAGGTTAGGTTTTCAAAACTATAATATTTTTATAGGCTTAACATAAATAAAAGTGTAGTTTCAGAACATTTACTCCTATTTTGTCGATGAAAAAAATATTGTGGGACGACAGTTTGCGCTGAACCATGAAATGGAGCGAGCACATGGAGTAACAATATATCATATTGAATGACAGTATGGGATATTCCTATATGATGACATTGACGTGGAGCAAATTCCTACCCCTGCGTCACTAATGCTCAGGGAAGCAAATTAGCAAGCAGTTAATGACGTTATTTCAGAATATTTTGACCTTTTAATGTTAACACAATAAGAAATGAAGAAGATTTTGACCCTTTCAAAAACCAATCTTAAAGTTGCACAATGAACAATTGATTTACTTCCCTAAGATCACGTCCTATGAGTTAAGATTTTTACCGGAATAAAAGAAAATATATTACTGCATGCTAATTCCTGCGAAAATATGTCTATAAGTTAAGATTTTTGTTGAAATATATATCATTTGTCACTTCATCCATCTACCATCAAGAGTTCACCGCTTGGTCGACGCCGCTGACATGTGGATCCCGACGATAATCACACATCGTTTGACATGGATCCTTAAATTCAAGAACCATAAAGTAGCAAATCCTAAACAATAAATTCTGGCCTTGAGAACTTTTTTTTTTTTTGCGCTATTGAGAACTAATTTTCTGATGAAAGTAAATTAAGAAATTGTTGTTTCTGATTGGGTGAGCTGTGGCGAGCTGTGACCTGAGCTGTAAAAGTAATAAAACCAGTGCAACTTGAGCAAATAAATAAGCAATTTTCCGTTTCAGAGTAGTTTTTCTCCTCCTGTCTCGTCTCTCGTGTGGTTTGGCTTCTTGGGATGTTCTTCTTGCCTCTTTCGGACCAACCCAAACCCAAACCCCAAATCCCCCATCCCAAATCCCAAATGCCTCCTGTCCAGTGACTTTCTCTCTCTCCTCCCCCCTAGCTCGCGCTTCAGCAGCCGCCTCGCTTCCCCGCCGCGGCATTGCTGGGCGCCGGCAGCCGCTGCCGCCTCACCCTCATCCCCTTTCTTGGTGAGAAAAGCTTCCGGTCCCGGCGATTCTTGGCCGTCTCTCCTGGAGATCTTTGTCCTGCTGTTTCTGGGTTCTTTTTTGGGGGAAGGAAGGTCGGGTCTTGGGGCCTGCCGCGAGGTGAATCCAGGTAGTCCTGTGGCGTATTCATGGGGTAGTAAAATTTCAACCAAGATATGGGTCTTGTTGCGCGCACGACCTTGCTGTTGTGTGATTCCGGGTGAACTGTTTGGGATTTGATTCGGTGGGTGGGCGTTTGCTCCTGGGATGCGTCAACTTATCCATGGAGTGTTTTGCCTTTGCTTAAGATTGCGATGGAGAAATTGGGGATTGCATCAGTGCTCAGTGTTTACTCGTCGTTTGTTTCAGATATTGCAGCTCTGCGCTCATGTTCATGTGCTAATCTGGTTGTCCGTTATGTAGGATTGCTCAGGCTGGGGTTCCTATTGAGCTCTGGAGATGAGGAGGTGCTCGTGCTTTTGCTGAAGAACTAGTGCCAGGTTGCAGGATCTCCAATGGATAAGCAAAAGAAACTCAAGAATGCAGAAATGGGGAACAACGTGTTCCACAGAATAGTTCTTAACCAGATTGCTGGGAACATCGGTTTTGAGGAGGAGAACGTGCCTTGTAACACTCCGAGGCACTCTGATCGTTCGCGGTTTGGTGGTTCGTCTGGCAAATTCGGTGCGTCCACCAGTGGAAGTACCGGTGCTGAATCGGTCAGCCCGGGCGAGTATGTCAGAGATCCTGGATCCATATTGAGCCTGCAGCCTTGGATATTTAAGAGAAGCAGCGGGCAGAACAATGAGGAAATGGTGCTTCCAAGTGGTAGAGGCAAGAATCTGGTGGATGGCTTTCGAGATGGTTCAACTATTGAGGTCTCTGCAAGAAGCCCTGGTCTTGGTTCTGGGTCTGGAAGAGGTCGAGGTGCTCTTAGAGTAGACGGCCCCAGAGGCATTTTATTAATCCACTTGTCCCAACGGAGGACTCCTACATTCCCCAACTTTACGATGAGAACTTTGAGTTTGAAGAGTACACATTTGCTCCAGTTCCATCCCCAGCTTCTGCTAGGCCATTCATTGTGACAGATGGGAGAAGAATCATTAGTAAATCACGCTATGAACCAGTGCCCGTACCCTTTGATATTGGGTTTGACAAGGACTGTGGAAATGGCTTAAGAGTGCCAGAAAGTATTGTCGGGATTGCTCCTCTACCTGAGCTGAACAAATCCAGAAGGGATAGAAGGGTATCTCAAAATGCAAATTTGAGTTTGCCTGGCTCCCAAAGAGGTAATAAATCATCAAAATGAGCAGCTAATTTCAGCATCATACTACAAGTCCTGCAATATAATTTAAGCAGGTTCCACATGTTTTCTCTACCACCTCGATGCTATTCACTGAAATAAAGCAAGTCGAGAATCATGTATTTTGGACATACCTACTGAATTCGTCATTTGCAATGTTGAAGTAAAACTATTTTTTTTTTCAAATAAGACCGTGGTTTTCTTTAGTCTTAGCATGGTTGGTTGGGTAGTTAAATAGTCAGCGGTATCTGATCATCCAGTTCCCTGGTCTGTTTTTCCTTGTTCTACCACATACATAACTTACATTATGGTCTCTACCTAGTACATACTAGTAAAGAGCTCACTGTATCATGTGTGGAACCTGTGTTCCTTGTTCAATGACACTAGTTGAACTACCACATGCTTTATTATGCCATATTCTTCTCAAATCAGTTTCAGTCTTCTGAAAAACGATCTGGCATTCCTAAAATATCGAATGACTATTAACATTTCCAAGATATTGCTCAATCCGTGCTCATTACTTTATACTTGCTCGGGTCATTAGAGCTGTTAAATGACGATGTTTTTTGTAAGTTCTATCCGTACTAATTGGAGAAAGGGCCTACTGATAATTATTTGTTTGGTTTTGTTCTATGGTGGCTCTCTTCACAGCTGCTAAATTGCTGGTTTCTTGATTAATTTGCTCTGTTCTCTCGACTCATACGTTTCTCCAAATACATTTGGACTGCAGTTCTTGGGCCTCATTCCAGGAAAAAATGTGCTAGAATAAGAATGACCCTTGGTCCTTAGGGTCTAACATGCAGTTTGTGTGCCTCTTTCCCTGATCTCCTGCTAATGGTTGTAAATGTTGGAACACCTATTTCGTAAGCTGTAATAGGTCCTAAATACAAATTTGATCTGCAGGTTTAGTTGAACGATTGCTCTTGTTCTCGAGTGGGGTTGGCATTGGTATTATATCATCATCTCTATCAAGCAAAAGGATCTTGATTCGTTGACAAGCACACTGAAGCGAATGGAGAACTTGGTTCAAGATTTGCAAGATGAGCTGGAGATGAAAGAGGGGTTAACCGTGAAGGAATTGCCTAATGAAACGTCTGGTGAACAAGATGGTAAATCAAACAACTGTCAAAGCAAAAACATTTTTTGCATTCTCATACTAAAAAGTGTGTGCTCTTTTTTACTTTACTGATTATAGATGACGATATCAAAGCTCACGCTGCTGATTCGGTGCCAATGAGCAAAATTGAAGCTGAACTTGAAGCCGAGCTTGCGAGGTTGAACTAAATATCACTTCAAAACACTTGGAAGAACAACCATTTGACTTGAGTGAGGTAACAATCCCGTACCGAAATGTTATGCTGACATCTTAATTATGCTACAGCCTACAAGCCCACTAAATAAAATTTCAACATTTCTAGATCGATTCAGGAGTTCATTGAGATATTGTTTTCAGGGGGAAACTGAAGATCGACATGATTCGTCGTGACATCGCTGATTACAGCAGGAGAGTGACCATGGCAGGGACAGCAGACAAAGCTCCCAGATTGCACACGTGATGCAAACTATCCTGTCTCACCTAGGGATCTCAGATCCGTCTCCACAAGGTGATCCAGCGTAGGCTCGAAGATCGAATCAAGGAGCTTGAGACAGCACTTGCCCAAAGCCAGAAGCAGGCGCAAATTCAGATAATGGCGAGAGCGGGTCTTCTCTGAAAGAACGTGCTCAAACAGTGGTTCAGGTTCTTCAACCAGGATAGTCCATTGTTTATACAAGAAACTAGCTCCTCAGCAGAACCGTTCTGTCTAAATCTAGCTGGAGACGCACTAGAAGCATACGATGAAGCCTATGAAGAATCATGAGAATTGCCGACTCCCCTGCACCACAAGTACTAATGGGAAGCCTCAGGTAAATGAAGATTACTCAGTGGACCCCAACATGATATGGGGCTTGGAAGATGACAGCGCTACCGAGCTGAAAAACGTTGGGAGGGGATGCGAAAAAACGGGGATCCTAACAGAGCTCAAGAGAGTGATGGAGACCTGGAAGATGAGTCCGGCGACGATGAGGACCACGATAGTAAGATGCTCATCCAACAGATTGTAGAGAGAACTAAGCAAGGCTCACTTGTCTATAATGCTCAAAGAATGTTGTTTTCTGTAGATGATTAGATTGCTGGAATATACTGTATACCATTGAAATTTTGTCAGTAGCATGTAGCGTCGATTGATTGCTCAGGAAAAAAGGAAAGCAAAGTATTGATTTGTCAACATCTTCTGGTGATGCCTCTTTTGACACGTGATTTGTTATAAAGTGTATCTTGTTTATGCCGAGTGTGGACACTATTGTGGAGCCTTTGATGCCTTTAGAAGTTCCATTTAACTATTCGGAAAAGGAAAGTGTGGACTATGGAATAAAATTTCGGGCCATCATCTGGCGATGCATCAGCTCCAAAGCTAGAATTGCGCAAGGTAGGATTGAACTCAAGACCCTAGGCTCTGATACCATGTAAAGTTTCATGCACTAGCCAACACAACCAAAAATCCGAATTGCTGAAAAGGGTAAGTACAATCCACATATATTGTAACCCTAGCATCTCTATATCGATCACGGTGCACATTCCATGGAGTGCCTTGTGTTGGATGTTAAACTTCCGTTTATGAGAGATGTGTTAAATTTAAATAGAGACGTAACGGTTTTCTTTTGAGATATAATGTACAACAGTGGATACGAATTTCAGACGGTGCCAGTTGAGGGTTCAAAACATGAGATTGCTGTTATTAGCATGTTCTTGGCGAGTGTTACAAACTATTATCAACTCACTACGTCAAAGACCAAAATACTCCAGAACGCAGTAGCGCTCCTGTGGTCATTAGCAACCTACGACTCGGCCCGTCTCGACTGACTTGAACCATGAGTGCGAGGGAGCAGTAAACGAGTACATAGCCTTGCAGCCGGCTACTGTTCCTGGTGTTGCTGCAAAGAAAGTATCATCTGCAACTTTGGAGCGATTATGTCGCTCGGAAGCTGCTGCCGACTAACTGCTTATCTAAATCACTCTTCTATGCTAAAACAAGATTTGAGCACATGTAAATTCAACGAAAGAGATAAATGTGAAACGTCTGCCCGTCGTGGATGGGAAGAATGTGATTTAATGGCCTGTTTGTTTTCCTCCATTAGCTCACAGATTGCTTAGGTTAGGTAGCTAGTTTGAATTGGCAAGGAAACAATGAACTTGCACACAAATTCCCAATCAACGAGTAATTCCTTAGCACTCTCCACAAATAGCTCCTCGAGGAATGAAGAGCCATATATTGTTGGAAACCGGGTTGCTCCCCCGTCATGAAAGAGCCATGCATATGCATGTGGTTGCAATGCTTGGGAATTTCGGTGCACATTTCATTGCGTGATGACGCATGATGTCCCTGTGCAATTTCGTTGATGCTTTAAGATTTTACCTTTTTGCTATTGCAAAATGTAAATGTTCTTATATACATTAGAGCTATGCCAATCTTGCCTCATGTTTCTGGACAAAACAACATGTATAAAACGACTGAACCTTTCTTATAGAATATCTAGTCCTAGGAGGAACTATTGCACACAGTAAGGCAATTCATTTTGATACATGGAAACATATGCTCCTGCCCGGAAAAAAAAATTGGTTGTTAAAAAAATTTGAACAAAAATTTTGTGCGTACATCTCGACATTCTATGTGCGCACGATAACTTTCGCGAAATACCGATTTTTTTTGGCCTGTGCAAAAAAGACAAAACAAATGTCCGTGAAAAGATTTTTTAAGCATCAAAATTTGTCTTTTTTCCACACAACGCAAAAAAAATGTCGGTTCTCCGTGAAACGACTCGTGTGAGCATCTAGAATATCAAGAGATACACGCGGAACGTTATCCAATTTTTTTGAAGTTTCAATTTTTTCTTAAAATACGTTTAAAACCCGGGCACATGCTCCTGGATGTCGAGACTCCACCCCGATATAGTAACAAACAAATCTCTTTGCATCTCTATTTTGACATGTTTCTGTTCACCCAAAGTAG